>NDXB01002097.1:5928-40418 GCA_002631895.1 Agapornis roseicollis
AAAAAAAAAAAAAAAAATTAAAAAAAAAAAAAGAAAAAGAAAGCAATATACCCTATCTGGGCTGCATTTATATAGATCTAAAGCAGCAAAAAACCCAAACAGAACAATCACAATTTTTCACCAGTGACCGATAACACCAGCAGGCTGAGTTTGTGCCTAAAACTCAGGGGGTGTGTTCTCATGCACTGAAGTAACTCAGCTCTCAGGCCAATTGCATTTGGCAAAGGCTCCAAAAATCAGCTTGGAGATGATCCTCATGGCTCCTGTTTGTAGCACAGCAGGAATCACCTTGCATGAGGTTCATTCACTAATCACAAAAAGTAGATGCAAAAACATAAAAGCTGCCATCTGGACATTTCAAAGCCAAATCCATCCTGGGAAAGCATTTCTCACAAGCAAGGAAGTGATCCCCAAGGATGGTGTGTGAGCTGGAACACAAGAATGAGTATTCTCATCCATCTTACAGGATTATTCCCTAATACATACTTAACTAATCTTTGTCTGGTCACAGTTTGCATTTATTAAAGAATGCAGCTTTTCAGTACTTACTTCTAAACACTCTCCCAGCATTATGCAGACAGGTCATTGCCAGCAGCCACAGGATACCAAATGTAAATACTGTTCTGCAGATGACAGTAATATTTCTTAATGATAATTCTAAACAATGTATCCCTCTTCAGGAAGCTGAAAGTGCATTAATATGAATGATTGGCTCATCAAAGAGGGAGTAGCACAATTTGAAACTTATAGCTGTCTAGTAATGTTGGTGAGGGTGAAGGATAAAAATCACTATATAAGTCCTTAATTTATACCTAAGCACCGTGGATTAATTATTTCCAGCAATACTGACAAGAGAAGCCATAAAAAAGTCACTGCTAGACTCCTTTTTTAATGACTGTTATGGTCAGCATTACTAATCCAGTTAAGAGCCTACTAAACTGATTCAGGAAATGCAAGACTTCCACAAATGGAAGCTTGCTGCCTCAAGCTCAGTTCCATCAGTGCTGGTATTCATGAAAATGCAACTTTTACAAACAAAGTGTTAAGAAACAAGAAAAAATCAAGAAGAAAATCAAAGGGTTGATTGCGAATATTTTGCATAGCAGCTACTGCCATGTGCTGCGAGGTGGAGAAGTCTGAGGAAAAGGTAAAGATCATTTATTATGACAATACTTATTGCTGTGGATGGCCTTCTGTCTGAAAGTTCTAGGAACAGAGATTCAGAACCATTATTGAAGTAGTAATGGGAAAATGCACCCAATGCTTCTCTTCACAGGAATTGCAGTCCCAAAATATGGAAGGTTTGCTAGGTTTGCTACTTCTAAGGACTTATTTTCACCATTTGTGTGTACATGAGCAGAGGAAGAAGAGGTAGATGTCTTTCCCTACTACACCCTATTTATTCCTTGTGTATTTTGTTGGTTTTGCTCCCACCAGAGCATCAAGAACCCAGCAATGCTGAATTGAGTTCCTTGGCTCAGCCCATGCTACATGTCATTGATGGCATGGTATCGTGCTGAGCATTCAACACCATCCACTTCACTATATATAGACATAAAAAGATAGAGAAACAACATTTCCACTGTTCCTTTTTCAATCTTCTCTTTATGTCCTGATAAAAAAATAAACACTATCACATTCATATTTAAGACAAACATATCAGAGAAAAAACATCTGGCCCATTTCAACATCAACCATAAAGGAGCACTTGAAGAACTGCTACACAATATGTTATGAGGGAAAAGAACTGGTACAAACAGCATGATCCCAGTAAAGATTTCCTTCCTTGGCACTGTTATGCCCTAAGGAGAAAAGAGGCTATCAGGGACAGAAACAGTCTGTGCATCTCGTATACAATTGTTCCAGGGAGGGAGGGAAGGATCCTTATAACCTGTGATGCAGCTGGTGAAAATCTCATTTCTGCCAGCTCCACACTGCTAGGACTAGAATACAACTACAAAAACATTTAAATTAGTTCAGGTCATTCTATCCCTACAATATCCATTAAAATGCACGTATACTCCCTGCCTAAAAGACACTGTGTTTTCAATGCCTCAGTGATACAAACAGCCTAAGCCTATATATTTTACATATATCTATATGTATGTATTTCTTAGCCAGTATATGTTTTAAAGCAATTTGGCACATAAATTTAATTCAAATCCAAAGGGATTACACTTCAAAGAAACTTAACCCCATTAGCCTTCCTACCACAAGCAAGCTGGCATAATTCCCCTGTAGTGACAGTTACCCAGTGCAGTGCTGACCCTGCAGCCTTTCACCTTCACCTTCCCCAGCACAGTTTTCATGTACATACTAAGATACAAGGGCATAGGGGAGCAAGTGTAGTTCTCAGGCTGAAACTGAAATCCACTCTTAAACATGAGCTGTACAAGCAAATGAAACACACTGCTGTGCACACACTTTTAGAATCATAGACTCATAGAATCACAGAATAGTTAGGGTTGGAAGGGACCTTAAGATCATCCAGTTCGAATCCCCCTGCCATAAGCAGGGACACCTCACACTAAACCATGCCAGCCAAGGCTTCATCCAACCTGGCCTTGAACACTGCCAGGGATGGAGCACTCACAACCTCCCTGGGCAGCCCTTTCCAGTGCCTCACCACCCTAACAGGAAAGAATTTCTTCCTTAGACCCAATCTAAACTTCCCCTGTTTCAGTTTGAACCCGTTACCCCTTGTCCTGTCACTACAGTCCCTAATGAAGAGTCCCTCCCCAGCATCCCTATAGGCCCCCTTCAGATACTGGAAGGCTGCTAGGAGGTCTCCATGCAGCCTTTTCCAGCACAATTTTCCAGGCCAAACCTTCTCTCCACACTTTTGACAATGTATCTATGTCAGTCAGATCTGGAGCCAAAAGATCAGTATCAGGAAAAGCTGCCAGACAGGATACAAGCTGCAGGAAAACTTCACCAAAGTTTATTCACTTTAAAGAAAAGGAGTAAGGCTGAGAGAAACACAGTTTAACCATACGCTTGCAATGTATAAGATGAGCCATTATAAACTGAACTCTGTTACAGATGTGACCCGAGCAGAGAAGTGGAGCAATTCATGAGACATTAATTCCACCAGATGACTGGAAAGACCTTTGCTTCCCAAGGCAAGTGCACTTTGTTAGGTCGTTAGGGTTTAGCTAATTAGAGCAGTTTCCTGCTCTTCCAGACCTGAGCATATCAAATAAAACTGGTTAGAAGAAAGTTTTCACACAGATATTAGTTTCAGTCTCGCAACATGAATTTGTCCCGCATTCAAATGGTTCTGAAAAAAACTGGGAAAACTTGGAACATTGGTAATAAAGTCTGCAGGGGTCAGTCCTGGATGCACTACATATGCTGACTTGCTATTTACTATTAGCTCAGTGCATTTGTCAAGATTTTTGATGTGTTACAGCTCCGTTCACATCCCAGACAAATGGCCACTGTCATCTGTGCAGTGAGTGTGACACATCCTGGACTTGCACTGTCTGCGTTATGGGGTCTGGCTACATGGCCACAAAAAGACCTGCAGTTCCTATAGACTTATCACTTCAGCTTCTTCCACAAGTGCAACACATACACAGTGCATTTGGCCTACTGACACAGTGATTTCATTGCACATGATCCCAAGTTTTTGCCCAGGATTTCTCCAAAGAAAATATGGACACTTCCTGTGCATAGAAGTGTACAGCCCATTGCATCTCCCTAACTCCCACCTCCCTGTGGGTTAGATGTCCACAGATCAGATCAGCTCACACTGTTTGCACATAGCCGTATTTTTACCATCGCTGAAAAGATGTTCTCCTGAGTTTGCACCTTCGTATCATGGGGTGCCTTCGGTTCCCAAAGAAGGAAAGTCTTCATTCTCTTTTTCTCTGTTGAAATCTTCATTGATTTTGCACCAGACAGGGTGCTTTCTATCAAAAAATAAGGCAGAAATGTCCATAGTATGTCGGATTCCAGAGTCTTAGTTTCAAAGTCAGTAATGCCATTGCCTTCACACTGCTCAGGCTTTTTCCAACATCGAACAGTTCTGCTCTTATACTGCTCACTGATGACCCTTTCTCCCGCTGTCAGTTTCTCTCCTAAGCTGCTTTTCCCACAGCCTCCAGCACATGACTACTGAAGCACAGGGGCTACAACAGCGCTGGGAATCTGGGTTCCAGCACTGTACGACCTCTCCTCAGACCCCTCCCCCTGTAGAAATCTTTTCAAGTTATTGTCTGAAGAACAAAAAGTCTCTTCAGGTCAAATGTTTATTCTACCGAACTTGTATTAGTTTCTTACTCTCAAAAGGCCACACTGAAGCTGGTGACTCTGAAAGTGCACGTCCGTTTTGTTCTTTTGTCGTATCATGGAACAAGCCCATCCACATTTTTGAATCTATTCATCTCACCCACATTTCTGAATAAATAAACCTGTTGTCTTGGATTAATATAATTGGTTTGCCTTTCTCATTCATATGCTTACATTTTAGCAGTGGAAATGACAAGCTAAGGCAAGATGTAAGACAACAGGTTTCACTACTCAGGATTAAACAAGCAGACACCACAAAGAAAGGAATTTCTCTACAGAGTTGTAGCTAGGGCTAGTGAGAATCCAGAAGGCATTTACACACTACAGGTTTTCTGGATGTGAATCCTAGGTGTATTACCCAAATCCAGCTGAAGCTGACCTGTCGTGCCAAAAGACCCTGGGCAGTCTCACACAGATAACTTGCTTGTTTCCAAGATCAAGTCAGATCTGGAAAGTAATTAAAATCATAGAATCATAGAATGGGTTGGGTTGGGTTGGGTTGGAAAGGACCTTAAGATCATCTAGTTCCAAACCCCTGCCAGGGGCAGGAGCACCTCACACTAAACCGTGTAACCCAAGGCTCTGTCCAGCCTGGCCTTGAACACTGCCAGGGATGGAGCACTCACAACTTCCCTGGGCAATCCATTCCAGTGCCTCACCACCATTACAGTAAAGAACTTCCTCCTTATATCCAATCTAAACTTTCCCTGTTTAAGTTCGAACCTGTTACTCCTTGTCCTGTCACTACAGTCCCTAATGAAGAGTCCCTCCCCAGCATCCCTATAGGCCCCCTTCAGATACTGGAAGGCTGCTAGGAGGTCTCCATGCAGCCTCATAGCATGATTGATTCCTTATGTACTAGAATAATGAAATAAGAAGAATCAAGAACTTTCTGAACAGCCTGAAGGGACTTGGAGCCCTTTCCCTGAAACCAGATTAATATAGTTCCAAAAATAAAATAAAATAAAATAAAAAATAAAATAAAATAAAGAGTATAGGACTTTTCTCACAAACAATCTATAGGAGCCAGTTATTTTCTGCCTTTAATATAATCACCTGAACAATAAAAGTAAGAGTCTGGATAACTGCAATAGAATTATAGTGAACTATTTTTTCATTATTCTCAGTTTTATTGTTCTTTTACTGTTAATTATCTGCTCTCATGTTTCATTAAAAAATTCACTGGAACAGAAGAGCAAAAGTAAAACCTTTATAAGCAGCTTAACTAGGTCCTCTCTTTTAGGGTTTGAATTCTGTTAGCTTGTAGGGTGCACAAGCAGATCTAAAAATAAACATGCTGCAAAATCATTCTTCATATTCAGACCAATTCTTCAACCTTAGTGAAAATTTTGGATGTATAAGAAACTCATACTTGGTTCTCCCATGGATACTCTTTAGAAGGATCTGTAATTAAAACAGGGAGGGAAGCAGCTTTGCATGCTTATGGCTGAAACATGCCATTACAACATTTAAGGGAGAACAGAGAGAATCCATGCCCTCAAGCAAAAAATACAAACAAAACAAGGATTATTTAATGGATGAGGGTTTATTTCAATTTCCTTCTAACATTGGAATTTTGCATTGTGGTGATTGTCTGGACAGCAGCACCTGGTCATTAGATGTTACTGCAGGCTGTAGGCTGGTTTCCAAAATACACCTCAGCTGGGTAAAAAGTGCACTTTTGATTTATAGGCTGTAAATGCAACTAGAAAATGGGTAGCTTGGTTTTGATGATGTTACTAACAGCAGAAGGTGTCATCAACTAACCCCTGACGTACTTGCATAAGGTACTATAATAACTTGTTGCACACCACACAAAAGGCCTGAGGACATTTCAAAAGAGTCTAACTTGCCTCAGAAAGAACAAGGTAGCACACTAACTAATGGACCAGCACAACTTCAGCACTCCTGCACACTGCAGCTTCTACCTGCTCAGGCATTGCACCCACTGCAGACTTGTGCCTCAAAAGAAAGAACTTGCAGCCACAAGTTCACCGTGGCTTTGCTTTAGACATGGCTGCTCCAAAGTGGTTGCATTTTGGATGTCTCCCATGGTAGACAATGCCAGGAAGAAGTAAATTACATAGATTTTTTTTCTTCCAAGTATGACCACTCCTGTAGCTTCACCCAAGCCTTTGATATAATTAACCTAGGCAGGACCATACATGCAGCAACATGGGGTATTAGTAGCACTGTAAAAAGCACACCACAGATGACAGAAAAATATGCTTCTCATCATTTAAAGCATCTAAAGCATCAAAAGATAATTAAAAAGATAACAAACATGTAGTCTAAATAACTTAGTGTATGCTTATTTAGTAGACTGATTGTGTACTTTCCCCTGGGAATATTACTGGACACAAGAAGTGGCTTAGCCACCCATTTTTCTGAATTCTTTACCTCATTCACAACAAGCATGGAAACAGTAAAGGTATGTCCTGCTGACACCCTGCAAAGGGACAAATTCCTACACATTTTCTCTCACTTCTCCAGTGATGCTGTACTCCCTTTTGATTTGTCAGCAATCCAGAGAATCCCCGTCCCTGCCAGCATCAGGCTTTTAAGCCTATACCTCCAATGTAAGTGAGTTCAGTATTCCCACAGCTTAAGGTGAGAATATCAAAGTGGGCCACGTTTAGATGCTGGCTTCCAGACCTTTCTCCAGAAAAAGCCCTGAATCTGGATAAAACTTGTACAGTTTCATATTTGGAGCAGCTTCATTCAACACAAAGGACAAGACCAGCCAAAAGAGAGATACTGATCTATTTACATAGGTTCAAAGCACTCTGGGACGGTACTGATGAAAATATGCTGAGAATCAATACATACTCAGAATAAACGTGGAATGTCAAGAGTAGATACAAATATACAAGATCCTTACACTGCGTTGTGTGATGGTGAAATTCAGCCTTTCAAAGATGCAAATTTGTGATAATAGGCAAGCAGATTTCTCTAGAGATTCCTGGTACATCACAAGCATAACTGGTTAGTGACAGCTTATATAAATTCCTTATTTCTAATGCCTGATGACAGATATTGTAAATTGAATAAGCATTTCAACGATAGCAGGGAGGTGGGGTTTTTTTTCTGTTAGAGAAGATTCTACTAACTACAACAGGGACTTTGCTTACTGCACAACACAAACCAAGTTACATAAGACACAGCTTTATAGCAATTACTAGCATACCAACTGCTACTTAAAATGGAAAACACAGAAAGGCTCACTTTAACTGAAGCTGGAATTGTTTGCCCAAAATCTTTCCAGTTACAAAAAAAGCAGCACAATGGTAACAGCATACAGGTTTCTAAACAATTGGCTAGCATACAGGTTTCTAAACAAGCTGTTAGTATATTTATCGAGATTGCATTATGATTGATTATTAATTAATTTCCTATATGACTGAAGTCTAAACTTAAAGACCCCTGTTAATTATACAGGAAGATGAATGATCTTATAGGTTAGCTTTGTCAAAACCAGTTGGACCATCTGTCAGATATTAATTAGGAAAAGATTTATAAGCCCAAATGAATTTGTCACATTTACTAAAGAAAAATTACTTGGCTGATGAAAATTATTTTCTAATGAATATTAATAATAAATATGACTGTAACCTCTTGAACCAGACATGAAGCTTCAATTAAAAGTAAGGGAAGAGACAGCAGAATGAGCTTAGAGCTCTGGTTGTATGTGTATGCCACATCAGGAAAGCATTCTAAAGATTATTCTTGAAACCTGCCTATTATTTTTTCCAGTTAGGCTGATGATTCCTGCAGGTCCTTTCCACAAAGGTTCTTTCATACTACTCGGACCATTTCAAACCCAGCATCACTCAAACCCAGATCACTCTATAGTTATTTGCATGTGTACCAAAATAAAATGATTTTAAAAAGAAAACAGAGGAACACTTCAGAGAGAGGGTGAGTAACAAACCTAAAACTTTGCTTGGACTCTTTAAAACAAACGCAGGTACCGCTCAGAAAACAAGGACAGACATTTGCACTGAGCTACGTGTAAAAATAATCAGGCTGTTCTTTCTAAAACAGGATTTAAAATTTTCCTTTATCTTTTTGATGTAGTTATTAATTATTGCTTACAATTTATATTACATTAGTCCCTAGAAGATTTGTCTGCTCTTACACAGAACTGTTAGATCAATTCGATGATAAAGGTTTTTCTAACAATCACATAAAGAATCTTAAATCACATTCTCAATTTCATACAAATTTATCTTCCAACTTCTAATTTTCCACTGGCTTAATCTTACAGTGTTTCCCTTACAGACTAAAGCATTCTGAAATCTTACATGTCACACGGTTTTAAAACCCTAACAAAAAAAAGAAACAAGAACACACACACACATAAAAAACCCACTGTTTCCAACCTGTTCCCAGTTTGCATTCTATTTTCTTCAGAAAATACAGTTCAAGCTGTGTATTGTGTTGAATGCCTGCTAGTGCAACAGCTTGGGAGGCACATCAGCACTGACTGCTCTTGGTTCTTCGAAGAGCTGAAATACAAGTAGGTAATAAATGTGACTAGGACCAGATACTGTAGAAGATGCATTGATAAGGCCATCACGCCTGACTCTCACTGCAGACTTGAGCATCCAACATGGACAGATCCCTCAAGCTCTGGCAACCTGAAAGAGCATCAGGGCCACTCTTGGAGCAATAAGTGACATCATTTCTTTAAAGATACTGAAAATATAAATATAAATATATATATATAATTTTTAAAGTTGCCTTTTCCAAACTATTCACTTCCACGGTATGCTTCTCTTTATGCGTCTTTTGGACAGTGGTACCTGACACACTGCAAAGAGTTGTGCTTAATGGCAGTATGCAAGACCTACGGCACACCACAGCAAAGTGTGAATTGCCTTTCCCCACCACGGCCTTTAATTAGCAGTGCTGGTGCTGTTCAGCAGTCGTAAGATGAGCATTATCAACAGAAAAAGCAGTCTCTGTACAAACACATACAGTGGGATGGCCAGAAAGCACATGATTCAGAGGTAACTCAAGTGGGAAGAATTGAAACAAATTAACATAAGGAGGAAGACAAATAGAACACAAGGCTCTCTTGTAGGGAAAGAAAAAAAGTTTGTTTTTGTCACGTAATGATGAATTTTTAATGCACTCTGAGGCAAATGTTAATGGTGGAGCCTGTAACAGGCAACTTGCGCCAGCTGAGGCAGCATGAAAAAGAAGATGCAATACTTTCTTGTCATCCTCAGAAGAACCACACTGCTCTCAGCCTCAGCAGCCATTTACAGCAATATTGGTAATAAGGTATAAATTGTCATCCTGTCGGCAGTACTGCCAGCACTTGAGTTAATGAAAGCCTAAACAACAGGAGGACCCTAAGTGGTGTTAATGACAACATGTTCGCTCTCTCTCACAAAGAGGTGATGTTCATTACTGCTCTTGATCTGGGGGGTGGACTTGGAAAACACTGTGCATTAGCAAGCAGGAGAACAGATGGGCGAGAAGTGAAAAAGAAATTGTTTGTGGCTGCCTACATTTTATACTGGCTCCATCCTCAGCACAGTTTAGGGCAGCTTCAGGGGTTGTAATACAGTGAAGAATCTGACTTTTTTTCCAAGTGCAGAAAAAAACTAGAAACAGGGCTCTACTTCAAGCAAACAAGAGAATTTGCTCTTTTCCTTCTGCCCAGCTATTTTATGCAGCAATCCACTTTATTACTGTTTTAAAACTAATCAAACACCACCATTCCCCCTCCCCAGGAAACAAAACTAATGAGGTCTGGCTCTTGATTCATCTGTATCCTCTGGCTCCTGGCATCCCTCTGTTTTCTACCATTTCCATACTTTTTCAGCTTTCTCCCAGTCTGAAGCTGCCCATGGGACTGGCCAGCCAGTGAATTATCTCTTCCTCAGCAGCAGCACTCATGTACATCTCGCCATCTAAGTACATCTGTAGCAGATTTTGAAATTAAACTAAAAAAAAATAAGATTCTTACTAATTTCTAATTAAGTTGCAGTTGGCCCCCATTCAAAATTTCTGAGGGGAATGGAGGAAACTTACAGACAAAATGCACCATCATATAAGGTCTTATTTCCCAGGGAAACCTGCTTAAAAATTCTTAGATATAACACATCAGATTCACATACCAGTGCAGACACTGGCTGCTGTTTCTCAGCTTTATCTCATCTTCTACTTTTAAAGTAGACTTGAAAACCTTCATCAAACAAGTAACATCAGACAGTATGTTAGAGTTAATAGAAATCTGTTGGATTTCTTTGACACCACAACTCAGGATCTGGTTTAAATGGTTCATGAACGATGAGCAGCATAGGTAAGTTCAAATCTTAGTGGTAGGATAGCAAGAAGGTCATTTGTAACTTTTGCACTGAGGTTTTAAACACTGATCAGTCTGACCTTTCAGATCAGTTCACAGTGGCCTGTAAGAAGTCGAGTTTAACATGAAATTCATCAAAACACGTAACTGCCTTGAAATATCTTGATAATCCATTGAGAAAAAGATAAACAAGGCCAAAACATAAAACAACAAAATAAAAAACCCTTTGTGTTTTTTCAGAAAACAAGTTAATCTCAATTCAAGAATCCACCCAAAGAAATAATTTGCAGAGTCCTCTTTTTTCCTGTCCTACCTTAAAAACAAAAATTACTTTTGGTATCATATGTTTTGCTTATAATTTAGGGTCACATGTATGGACTTAAGTTTACATTTGTGAAAGTGGTAATTTAAGATGACTACTTACCTGAATAAAGCTAAGTATAGCCCTTAAAAAAGGGTTCATGCCTCGTGACTTATGTTGTGCTTTATGCTCCTCTGGAAGATGTTAAAAGGCTTTGTCTTTCATGTTAATCCTTAATTATGAGACTCTGCCTTTAGTTGTGTAACTACTATGCACATGTATTTACAGCAGAAATCTAGTGCACTTTCCCTGCCCACTAAGATCAGCTTAGACACATAGCATAGAACTAGGATTGCACCATCATAGAACATCTTTACTATCAGTAAAATTTGCACCAGCTGCCAGCCAGGTGAAAGCCACATACGTGCAGGGGGACCTAGCAGCCACATGGCAAGCAGAGCACTCCAGACTGTGCCTTGGTGCATCACTTCGGCTTTGGTTTGACCACGAGAAGAACGGTTGCAAGTGTACCAGCAGTGTGCTCAAGTGCCCATTATAACACAAATTCAGACCAAAAAACCACTACATTGGTGAAATAAGCAACACTGAGTGAAACTGAGATAAATAAGCAAAAAATAATCTTGTTAAAATCTTAGATTTTGTAAGAAATGGACAGGACTGCCAATTGTTTCTAAAATCTGTTAGGTTCTAGAATAATCCAAACCAAAAGTTAACTAAAGAAGTCAGAATAAAACTCTGTGAATCCATGGACTTCCTGTTGTATGAGAAAAATGCTATTCCTCAAGCAGAGACAGCAATGCATGAGATTAACAGACCTTGTTAGTTTTCTTTCTTTCTGCTGTCTTTCCAGTTTATGGGACCATGTTTTCTTTGTTATAACAGAGCTTTAGAGTACCCACTGATAGGACCCCATGAAAAGCAAAGGAAAGATTTGCTCCATGTGCTTTGGAAGAGGGAAAAAAGGGAAGTTTCATCCCTTTCAGAAAATCTTTTCTTCATCATCATCTGTGTGTAAAGACTCCTCTGAGAAACCTAAAAGCTTATGGAGTCCTTCAAGAAACAAAACAATGAGACTGCTGGGATTCAGGGTCCTGACTTGAAGAAAGATAGGTATTTTGAAGTCGAACTGAGGGCATTTATCTTTCTCCAAGTGATATGCACACACATTTTCCTTTTTCATTCTGTTCTGCTATTTCTAATTTAATGGAAAGAATTAAGCAGTAATTTCAGCCAGGTCCTGCTGTTCTGTTCAAATCTATTTTCATTAGATTATCACTTCCAGCAGCAATAGAAATATTAATGATTTTTTAAAGGGAGTTTTGCATTTAAATATTTCAAAACTATTGGGTTTCTTGTGTCAATGAGAAGGAAACATATTGACTGGAAGCTGCAGCTAATGCTGCCTTTTATAAATCTGCTGTCACACAAAGAATGGCTCTCCATAGATTCCAATATGATGTAGAGCTCTAAAGCAAACACTCCAATTGCCAACAGCCTCAAAGGGAACTGCCACCACAATATCATGGGATGAATGGTGGGATTTTAGTTTATCTTCCCCACCAGAGAAGCTGAGCAAAAAGAGGAGATAGTTCAGAATGCTTCAAGTAGAAAGTTGATTGATTTACTGAAATGCCAAAACCTGTAGATAAGCAAACCCACTATGCTGAAGTTTACAGGCAATTTCATTAGATGACAGCACAACAGAGACAATGCATTTGAAGCCTGCTCTTATCAGGAGGACTCTTACTTCGATGTAGAATTATACATACCTATGCACATGTTGCATGGAAATCTACAAACTATATAGCATTCTGGCTTCAGTGTCTGAAGACTACTAGTACCCTTTCAGCTACCCAGTGCAAAAACATATAAGGATCATAGCTACATGTAAACATGAAAAAGATACTTTAGCATGATCTAATTTAGCATGATCTAAGCATTCCTAGCTACATAGTAGGAAAAACAAAAGAGATATATCAGCCACATTCGATAACTATTTTAATCTCTTATGATTTGTTCAGACTAACTTCTATGAGTTTTACATCTATTTGAGCAAGTTCAGCAGGCACATTGAGAACTACATATCTTAACAGACTTCTTTTCCTTGTATTTGTTTTTCCAAATATTCTGACTTACAAGTCATTGTGGTATCGAGTCTTTCAAGAACCAGCAGAAACAGGTTAGAGGAAGGCATGCCCTATGCCCAAGAACAGCCTTGCTGCTCACAAAAAGATGTTTATATAGGGTTTATGCAACCATGGACACTGCAGTGTTTTGGTTTTCTGCCATCACCTGCAAGATACGATACTACTGGGGTGCCCTGCTCACGTATAATCTACAAGATGTACTAACAGGGAAAAACTGCTCATCTTGCATGGTTTAAATCAAATCAGGATTGAAGTGGTTTATTGATTTATTAATGACATGTAATTAACCAGCAATCAGTGAACTATACATTCACAATCAGTATCAGCAACACAAAGGACAAACCACAACACTGGACTACATCAAAATCTTAGTAAGTAGGAGCAAATTTCTAGCTACCTTTCTACAACCAAGTCTCCGCAAGTCCCTACCCCAATCCATGAACACATGCAGGTACACACTCACTCTGGTGAGCATGGTTTCCTCAGGACCCCCAGCCTTGCCTACCCCATGCTGCTCCCCCCAGCAGCCACACACAGCAGATACATAATCACATAGCCATGCCAACAGATGATGCCATCCAGGCTGTTTTGCTGGCGGTGAGACAGGATAGGTACTCAGGATACTTTTTTCCCTGCATTCACAGGTTAAAGAGTTCAAGTTTTAAAGTTCTGACTTTAATTAATGAGAAAAAGTTGCCTCCCAGGATTTCAGACCACTGGGATCAGCAAAGTCTCCCTCTCCACCTACCATTTGAATACCAGAAGAAACAGAGCACCTTGAGATGGTAAAGGTTCAGTCAGGAAGCACATTGCTGTTGTAATGAACAAAAACACTGCAGCAAGAGGTACACCTCAGGTAGCCTCCCCACCGACCAGGCATCAGAGCACCATCTCCCAAGGACCCATCACAGAGACAATGTATGGGGCTAAAGCTTGGAGTTGAGCTCTGATATAAGTGTTAGTATCAGGCACCTTCTAAGGGATACGTGAGCACCATTTCCCAAAACAAACTGAAGATGGGATTTGGAAAACATTGCAGTCACTTTCAAAATTCCTAGGCAGTGGATCTGCAGTTGTTCTCTGTGCAGATTTCCCCATGTTGTTGCTCAAGCACCTGCAAAACTACTGCAAAAATACTCGTGCCCTGCACATACTAATTATTACGAAAAAACCTGCAATCTTATAAGCAATTTTTTAATGGCGTTTATTCACAGTGAACTAATGGATTCGATGAACAAAATTCTGTTCACAGCTCTCCAGGAGCAATTGTTCTGATTACAAATGAAAGTAATTTGGTCACTTTGTATTCCCCGAGTTCCTTTCTCATGCAATCTTCAAAACACGTTTTTAAAATACATCTTACCACTCTGGTGAATGTTTCCATTTCCTGTGCCAAAACCCCACAGGAAGCAAAGGCATAATAATTAAAATATATACTTGTCTGAATTTTTAATTAATAACATGCTCTGTTTATTCCTTTTGTATTTCTGACAAATATTTCAAGTACACTCATTAAAAGGTTCAACAAATTTGGTAACAGATATATTGCACACATCTGTTGTTCCCTGCGGATATACCCCCTACCAGTAACACAGAATTCCTTATCTCTGGTTTATGTGCCACCTATCATCCTGTTTGCTGTTGAGCAAGCTGACATGGAGAAAGGACTGGTGTCGAATTTAAGCTGCAGAAAGTCAGAAATCCCCAGGAACTGAGGAGTTTCCTTTCAGAAAAAAAATCTCTATACCATCTGAGCTCAAAGTATAACATAGCAAAACAGATCCAGAAATCAAACAAGACTTAGGTTCTGAAGAAGCATCACATTTAAAAAAGGGCATGCCACTCAAGTAATAAGCTGGTTTCTGGTTAAAGTTTTCAGAAGAATATCTGCTCAGCTGCTAGACAGTCTCTGAAGAAGATTAAAATAAACCTTCATGGTCTGCTACAGGCTCTGGTTACCAGTTTGTGATTTATTATCCATTTATTTGGAGCAGAGGAATTGCCTCTAGTCCTCTTATTCTCATCCCAGCTGCCTACCTTCTCTATATATGTGGATGGCAGAAATGGCTCCATGTTCTTTCAGATGGGGCAATCTTTTTAACCTTGATGGGTTTAAGTGACAGGAGGGAAGCACTGCTGCAGCAGAGAACAGTTTCTTTCTTGCCTTTATTGCTTTCCAGGACTGTAAATCTACCAACGTCTAACCTAGTTTCCCCAACTTCTGGTTTACAAAATCCTTGTATTCAGTTTCAGACCACACTTTGACCTGGCAAAAAGAAACACATGCTACAGGCAAACAAAGCTGTTCATTATCTACACAAACAAAAATTCAGTTTTCAATTGAGTTGTGTTTTGTGCAGGCAGAGCTGTACACCCGAATATAACCTTGCTCTGTGAATGCAAAAGCACAAAACATGTAGCTCTTCAGAGTGGAGTAAACCATTGTAGAGTGTTTCACTCAAGAGCTTTTGGAAGCAGAAAGTAAAATAGAGGGAATCTCTAAAAGCCTGTGGCCCGAGAACACCAGTGTATCTTCCAGTGTAGTTTCCCCCCACACTCCGGCATAAAAGTTGCAGGGAAGCAGCTCTCCACCAGCTGGCATCTGCAGTAAAAAGAGCAAAGTTTCCCCCTCAGGAAGTAAGAAGAGCTTGTCCTGTGTGTTTGCTATCTACCTTTCAAGATGTGTCTCTTCATTAAAAACACATTTACGCTCCTGCTCCTTGCTACGTAGTGGAACAGAGCTGTACTTTACTTCCCTGAGGTGAGACACCTTCTGAGGAAAACCTATTCCCAAGAGCTTTGCAACAGCACGTATCTCACATGAGGAAAGAGTGCTGCTGTCTTGCACAGACAAGAATCTTGGTGGCCCCAGCTGTCCACCACGTGTCCAATCCCCCCATTCCAACAGTGGAAGGGAAGTAGGGAAACTGACACCTTGGCCAGAGCTGGGTGATGGTTGAGTTCAGGAGCTGCAGAAGATGGCAATGGAGCTGAAGGTGTCCATGTTGTGATCTCCCTTTTCTACTGTCCCTTTTCTACTGCTCAGGTAGCTGAAAGGAAAAAGCTGGAAGAGCACTGTCATCAAAATACAGCATCACAAGCTACACTGCTGGGCTTGGAAGCAGTAAGGTAAGGACACAGAGGCTATCTCACCATTGGAGGCACCAACACAACCAAGAACTGAAGCATCCTTCACAGTAGCTAAGCAAAAGTTACCCTTGGCATCTGGACTTGGACTTGCCAGATGCACCTGAGATTTCACTATCAACTGGTAATAAGCAGCAAGTGAAGCTAATCAAGTAGGTGGGAAAGTGCTATGCCAAAATGCACAACACAGCCTTTTCAGCATGGGATATCACAAGCCTCATGCTGTGATGAAATTAATGATCTGTATCCATTCCTAGTCTAGGATTGAATTCCCATCTGCCTGGTAAATGCCGTGTCAGCATGCCCAAAGCGCATGTGGGCCACTAGACATCTGACCCAGAGTAACCCTGAAGTTACAGGGAGAAGAAGGTGTTACTTACTGTGGCCAATATATAGTGCTACTTTATCACTGTTAACTCTCTGTGGCTTTCCCTCTGCAAGAACATTTTGTTTGCCTTCTCACAACACCAGTACTCATGAGAAAAGAATATTTGTTTAGGGTTTTAGGGGCTTAATGGGATGAACAAGGTCTCTGGGCAGACACCAACCAGTCTGCTTTGAGAGGAACCCTGGAGGTACCTGAACCTTACAATTGCTTCCAACACCATCTGATGGGAATTTTACAGGCATGACAGACTGCTTATTGTCCCCGCAACCTGAATTTATATTGACAATAATAGTTATTATACTTGAATGTGTGTGCTTCATATTTTCACTTGTGTCCACTGTAAAAGAATAATTTTAGGCACTAGTTGCCAATAGCTGGTCAATATCTCACTTGAGGAAATGCTGTATTCATTTGTAAAATAATTCTGCCTTGCATACTGGACCAGAATTCTGAGAGAGACTGCAATATGTTGAAGCAATACACTAAGTCCTTGTAATGAAGTGCATTTTTCAAAACCTTAGGTCACATACTATCAATACGCATTGCCACTTAACTAAAGATGCCATTTCTCTGGGAGTTGGATAAAACACAATCAATAAGATCACTGTGGCAACAATATCCCTTGTGCTGATGAAATGAGAAAGTTTATTTTAAAGGTAAGTTGTAAATAGAAACCCAATTATTAAGAAGAGAAACCAAATTTTGCCTTGTTGGACTGATATAACCCTGCAGCCATCAACATACAGTGCAAGCTTGATGAATGAACATTGCCATGTAAGTCAAGATGCCATAAATATTACTAATACACTGTCACAGAAATTGGATTGCTTCACTCCCCTCTTGTTCCTGACTCACAAACAGCCAGCAAATCTCTAGATTGCTTCTGTCTAAGTTATGAAGGCAGCTGAGGAACCAATAAAACTCTGCATACAGCACTACTATTATTTCATGAGATGGTGGGAGATAGCATCCAAAGTTCAAACCCTGCTCCATAAAAGCAGTCAGGAAAAGGAGAACCTGTTTGAGTTAGGGATGATCTGCTAGGAGGCACAACTACAGAATGCCATGCAGGCAGACTAATCAGAAAAACAAAACAACAGAAATCAGCTCTTGCCACCAAAGAGGAGCAAGGTATGCCCTAACAGAGGTGTAACCACCTGAAGTATTTCAAACCATCTGCTGTGCTTTGGCAAAACAGCAACTACAGCAGAATGCTTTTCCTCTACTGCTTGAATAGTGCCCAGTGAGCTAAGCCAGCATAGTTCTGGTAATCAACAGTCAAGCATTTTCCATAGTAGAGTCACATATGAAGAACTTGCCTTGAAACCACCCTAACACCAGCTAATTATTAACAGGTACATAAACCAACATTTTGAAATGTGAGTTGCAAAGCTGCACAAAAGTTATTACAATTATTATTGTCTGTTATTATCACATGAAAACAAGACTTGTATGGTGCCATATCATCAAGTGAATCTCAGTAGCCCTTAGGATTTGTGATGGCAGCACTAGCACCAGACCAAGTGGTTGTACAGCCCAGAGGCAAGTGAATACACAGAATCCTCTCCTTAGGAAAACAAAGAGAGTAAGCTAGGCTCATCATCAGGCAGTCTACTAAAGCAAAGTAACATCCTCTGCAATGAATTACACATCTGAAAATGCTGCCCACTACTAAATATCTGCCTGACAGATACCCTGCAGGACAACCAAAGCCCATGGGAAGTTCTCTGTGACTTCAATACCTCCTGCCCCTAATTCTTACTGGGTTTAAAAGGATGCTTGTAGCCCTTTCAGTGCAAACTTGGCATAGACTCGGAGTAGAAGGAAAGAGGTCTTATTTAAGGCTTGAGTCGAAATACAAGAAAACTAGTTGTCCCAGGAGGAAAATGTCTATCAAAGGAAGGGACACTGAAATGGAGAGCCACACAGGATATTTATTCAGCTCTTATGAAGCAGACCTTGATCTCATTAGAAAGCTTCTAGACTCTTCTGGAATATGAGTGAATGAACAATTACAACATCTGCCAAAGCCTTCAATATATCACAGCACTCCATCAATCGTAACAAGTGTAGTCCATCAGTTAAAAGTGACATGAGACATACAAAAGGCACAAGGATAAACCATCACTCCAAGAAATAAATTTTAATCCCTCTTCCTATTCAAACAGGGGCAGGAAGGTTAGGTACAAGAAGTCACATAAATTAAACACGGGAGTGTGTGGAAGGGAACAAAATCACACACTTCTGGCCTCGAAAGCTAAAGGCAGCACTATGATTAAATAATTAAACCATCTCACCTTGTGCAGTCAAGCTAAATTTCAACAGGAGCAATTAATCTTCGTGTGGTCTTTTATACCCTGCCCTATCTGTACTTTCAGCCAGAGTAAAACATTTCCTCATGTTGCCTCTTTCTTTCCAAAAGGTATAAATATATGAGGAAAGAATAACTTCTCATTTAAATTAAATCAATGCCATTTACATGGCTGCTATTCAAACATAAAGGTTTGTCCTTGTGAGAGTCTTCACATACATTTGTGGAGCTTAATGCGGGATGAGAAATAGTTTGCTCTTCCTGAAAAAGCATTGAAAATTTCAAAAGATTTCCTGTACCACATCAGGACAAGTCTTAACCTCTGGATATATTTTTTTTCCCCATAAAAAAAAACAGGAGACTATCAACAGTCCAGATCTTACGATCTCACCTGTCACATGGGATACCAAATCCAAGTCCCCTTGCTGAATTGGGAAGACCATGGACTCCAACCATAATCTCAGTCAAGATATTTTCTTCTCATGTGTTATTTCCAGCCTGAGAAATTTGTCTCAATATAAGGCATTCTGAAAAAAGCTTTGGTTCTCTAGACTTCAAGTCTGGTTTGTTCTGCTGCCATTCCCACAGTGCCAGCAAGCCCTGCATTAAGCTCAAACACTCATACATAAGGCAAACAAGACATGGACATGAAACGGCATGAGCCAAACCATCAGTTCAAAATCACATACTAATGGAAGGGTGTCACATGGGAATGGAACTGTACTGAACCTAAGCTGCAATACAGCAGGGCAAACATTGTGCAAAGGTAGGTTTGAGCATCAGTATTTACACCTGACTCTCGAATACAAACACTGTGATCACCTCTTTGCAAAATGCCACAGCTTTGTGTGGCATATGTCCACTTGCAAAAAGTCTGAGAACATCTTTTGGACCACAGGCGATCCTAATAGAAAGCAAATAAGAAAGAACCTGTAGGAATAGGTTGCAGACATATTATACCACCCATGCTCTCACCTATCTAACCCACCACTGAATGAGATGAGGTCAACTAAGAATGGCATCAACATAAAAGATGGGTGGGAAGGAAACAGAAGGGAAGAAAAGAAAGGCTTTCAGCCTCATCCTCCTCCTCCCTGCAGCCTTGAATCATTGCTTACACAGCTCTCATTAAGCACAGCTGGACTTACAGGGTTCTTAGGCTGCTTTAAGAGGCAACTTGCAGGCAAAACATGCTTCCAATTTAATCTCTTAGCAGTTGTTTTAAATGAATGCTGCAGGTGGCTGTTTAGAAACAGAAAAGGTGAGGAAGAGATATTTAAGCAACGCATAACATGAGATCATGGGGAAAAGGAAGAAAAAAACAGTAATAGTTTTGCATTTCAGGAGTTTATTAGTTACCCAGTTCAGCACATCCTGGAATATCTCAGTGCTTTAGAACTGTACTTTACCCACTGTGCCAAATACACAACATAAAAAACACCACGCCTTTTTTTTTCTCCTCCCTTTCCCTCTCCCCTCCAAATCTGAAGTATTTTGTGNGGGAAAAGGAAAAACAGTAATAGTTTTGCATTTCAGGAGTTTATTAGTTACCCAGTTCAGCACATCCTGGAATATCTCAGTGCTTTAGAACTGTACTTTACCCACTGTGCCAAATACACAACATAAAAAACACCACGCCTTTTTTTTTCTCCTCCCTTTCCCTCTCCCCTCCAAATCTGAAGTATTTTGTTTTAGTGTTTCTTTTGCCTTTTTCCTTTGTTTTTCCCTCATGGTTTGATTTTTGTTTTGTTTTTTATCTTCCCTGTACCCCTGCCCCCTACCCATACCTTTTTATTCTGGTTTACTCACTTTCTCACTTTCCACATTCAGGAGTGGAGAGCAAGCCTCCTCTCATTCAAAGTGCAATGCTGCCCTCCAGAGGTGTCAGGGAGAAAATTACTTCAGGAAGCATGAAGCCATCCCAGAATAAAGCGCAGTCGTTCAGATGAGATTGCTGAATCTAGTCTCATATTTATTCGCTGGATTGAAAACCAGTCTGCACGGACAAGTTATTTGGCTTAGCCTGGTTCACTGACAATCATTTTGCCAGCTCATCCACATATACAATCTCTGCACTGACTGCAAAGCAAACAAGGGACTTTTCTCCTGTGTAAGCCTGGAAAAATTCCAACTAATAAATTAAGCCATCACTTCTTAAAGGCACTCAAACTTAAGGAATGACCTGAAACTTTTAAATACCCGGTTGGAACATTTATTCAGAAGATGTTTACTGAGAAGCCAAGCTCCAGAAGAATGAGTGTTTGGGTCTGACAGGAATTCAGGGACCAAAAAAAAAGTATTTGATTTTAGTTTGTTCTTTAATCTTAGCTCTGGGCATAAATGTTTCTACCAACACTCCTAGAAATGATGGTGTTGGTGTTGTATCATCAGGCATCTGTTTTCTACAGAAGATAAAATTTTAGCTATAATTGGAGAATAAAATTACTCCAATGATTTATAATGAAAAAAGAAAAAAGCACAACTGGAACAATATTGTTAAAGTTCTGCCTGGAAGAGCTGCCTTGTTTATCACCTGCAAAACCATAATGTACAACTTGAGAAGAGCTTTCAATTTCTGTAACACCAGGTTCCCAGTCAGCAATTTCCATTAACTTACAAGATGCATCACCACAAAAAGCAGACCTCCCTCTTTTTATTAATATCGCTTCCTAATAGCTTCTAGGAAGTAAAAAGTAACAGCAACAACAAATAACATGATTTTCAAACAGTTTTCTCTCACCTCTGAAGTCTGATATAAAAAAAACCCCAAGTCTTGAGAGGAGCTTAAACGTTAATATACAGACATGGATTTCAACCCCCCACAGAAAAGTCTGAGCGTGACGGTATGCAGCCATTACATCTTAGAAGGCTACCTCGAAATTTATTGTGGTGATTTATCTGAACTCTTACAAAGCTCAGGATTATTCCAATGCAGGAAGACAAAAAGAAAGCAAGGGGAAGGCTGCTTCAGGACTACCACACAGGGAAAGAAAAAAGATAACAAACTCTAAAAATTTCATACAGCCAGTTCATATTTATTCTTCATTCTGACTGAATATGATAAAATAGCTGCCTTCATCCTTGTGACACCACCAACCCCAGAGCTCGTTGTTTAGTTCTCTCATCAATGTACAGACGTTCTTAACTACTTCACACTCACGCTGAGATGAGTCAGATCCTCTCTGGTATAGACCAGCTTTCTTCAACAGAAACACACCAGAGATATGACAGATGAGAATACAGCCCCCTTTTATTTTGCCAAAGAAATCTGCAGTGCCAAGCAAGCACAGCTCCTTCACGTTTTGAACTAAGTGCATCTAGGCCATTTTTGCCACTCCCAGTGAGAGTATCCAGCCCTTTCAAACATGAAACTCTTCAAATACAGGGACCAAAGAAGCAAGGCAGGATGCCACAGAGGTCAAACATCATGACACCTCGATGCTATGTCACAGCACATTGATCCTAAGGGATTGTTTGATCTTCCCTGAAGCAGCTGTCCTAGAAACAAACCCAAGGTCAGATTTACAGGTTGAGTCCAGCATATGCATATTATTATTGACACTTTTACTGCTAAATTTAAATGCTAAGCAGAGCAAGTGAGAAGCCCGGCAAGTGCCCCAGCTCATCGGCCACAGGAAGAGAAGAGGAGACCTTCCTCCACCCAGCAGCATGCCAGCAAGCTGAGTGTGGCACTGGGAGCAGCCCCTTTCCAATTGCTGCACTACCTGGTGACCCAGGGTTAATTGCTCTACTCTTTGCAGCTCCATTTTCCTGGCTTCGAAAACTGAGAAAAATGCTTATTATAACTTACACAGCTCTGCTATGTGCTGAGATGATGCCTGAAAGAAAACCATTAAATAAGCAGAACTAGAAGACAAACAGAAAGAACAGCAGGATGTGTCTTGATTGTTGATTATCTATTGAAGAACACAAAGTTTCTGCTAAATTTTAATTCAGATACCAAATTGCCAAACTCTAAGGGTTTGCTAAGCCACCATTTACCTCCCTGATACCATTCAGTCACTTACCCCTCGCATGATAGGCTAGATATTTCATCCCATGTATCAGCATATGTTTTAGGTGCTATAGCAAATTACAATCTAGAAACCCACACAATCAATTTTAATACAGAGATTTCAATTAATGTTATAGGAATATATTTTATCCACAGCTTTTGGCAATGTGACAAAACTGATAGCTCTGTGAGTATCTTTTCATAGCTNAAGTATTTTGTTTTAGTGTTTCTTTTGCCTTTTTCCTTTGTTTTTCCCTCATGGTTTGATTTTTGTTTTGTTTTTTATCTTCCCTGTACCCCTGCCCCCTACCCATTCCTTTTTATTCTGGTTTGTTAGTGTTTCTTTTGCCTTTTTCCTTTGTTTTTCCCTCATGGTTTGATTTTTGTTTTGTTTTTTATCTTCCCTGTACCCCTGCCCCCTACCCATACCTTTTTATTCTGGTTTACTCACTTTCTCACTTTCCACATTCAGGAGTGGAGAGCAAGCCTCCTCTCATTCAAAGTGCAATGCTGCCCTCCAGAGGTGTCAGGGAGAAAATTACTTCAGGAAGCATGAAGCCATCCCAGAATAAAGCGCAGTCGTTCAGATGAGATTGCTGAATCTAGTCTCATATTTATTCGCTGGATTGAAAACCAGTCTGCACGGACAAGTTATTTGGCTTAGCCTGGTTCACTGACAATCATTTTGCCAGCTCATCCACATATACAATCTCTGCACTGACTGCAAAGCAAACAAGGGACTTTTCTCCTGTGTAAGCCTGGAAAAATTCCAACTAATAAATTAAGCCATCACTTCTTAAAGGCACTCAAACTTAAGGAATGACCTGAAACTTTTAAATACCCGGTTGGAACATTTATTCAGAAGATGTTTACTGAGAAGCCAAGCTCCAGAAGAATGAGTGTTTGGGTCTGACAGGAATTCAGGGACCAAAAAAAAAGTATTTGATTTTAGTTTGTTCTTTAATCTTAGCTCTGGGCATAAATGTTTCTACCAACACTCCTAGAAATGATGGTGTTGGTGTTGTATCATCAGGCATCTGTTTTCTACAGAAGATAAAATTTTAGCTATAATTGGAGAATAAAATTACTCCAATGATTTATAATGAAAAAAGAAAAAAGCACAACTGGAACAATATTGTTAAAGTTCTGCCTGGAAGAGCTGCCTTGTTTATCACCTGCAAAACCATAATGTACAACTTGAGAAGAGCTTTCAATTTCTGTAACACCAGGTTCCCAGTCAGCAATTTCCATTAACTTACAAGATGCATCACCACAAAAAGCAGACCTCCCTCTTTTTATTAATATCGCTTCCTAATAGCTTCTAGGAAGTAAAAAGTAACAGCAACAACAAATAACATGATTTTCAAACAGTTTTCTCTCACCTCTGAAGTCTGATATAAAAAAAACCCCAAGTCTTGAGAGGAGCTTAAACGTTAATATACAGACATGGATTTCAACCCCCCACAGAAAAGTCTGAGCGTGACGGTATGCAGCCATTACATCTTAGAAGGCTACCTCGAAATTTATTGTGGTGATTTATCTGAACTCTTACAAAGCTCAGGATTATTCCAATGCAGGAAGACAAAAAGAAAGCAAGGGGAAGGCTGCTTCAGGACTACCACACAGGGAAAGAAAAAAGATAACAAACTCTAAAAATTTCATACAGCCAGTTCATATTTATTCTTCATTCTGACTGAATATGATAAAATAGCTGCCTTCATCCTTGTGACACCACCAACCCCAGAGCTCGTTGTTTAGTTCTCTCATCAATGTACAGACGTTCTTAACTACTTCACACTCACGCTGAGATGAGTCAGATCCTCTCTGGTATAGACCAGCTTTCTTCAACAGAAACACACCAGAGATATGACAGATGAGAATACAGCCCCCTTTTATTTTGCCAAAGAAATCTGCAGTGCCAAGCAAGCACAGCTCCTTCACGTTTTGAACTAAGTGCATCTAGGCCATTTTTGCCACTCCCAGTGAGAGTATCCAGCCCTTTCAAACATGAAACTCTTCAAATACAGGGACCAAAGAAGCAAGGCAGGATGCCACAGAGGTCAAACATCATGACACCTCGATGCTATGTCACAGCACATTGATCCTAAGGGATTGTTTGATCTTCCCTGAAGCAGCTGTCCTAGAAACAAACCCAAGGTCAGATTTACAGGTTGAGTCCAGCATATGCATATTATTATTGACACTTTTACTGCTAAATTTAAATGCTAAGCAGAGCAAGTGAGAAGCCCGGCAAGTGCCCCAGCTCATCGGCCACAGGAAGAGAAGAGGAGACCTTCCTCCACCCAGCAGCATGCCAGCAAGCTGAGTGTGGCACTGGGAGCAGCCCCTTTCCAATTGCTGCACTACCTGGTGACCCAGGGTTAATTGCTCTACTCTTTGCAGCTCCATTTTCCTGGCTTCGAAAACTGAGAAAAATGCTTATTATAACTTACACAGCTCTGCTATGTGCTGAGATGATGCCTGAAAGAAAACCATTAAATAAGCAGAACTAGAAGACAAACAGAAAGAACAGCAGGATGTGTCTTGATTGTTGATTATCTATTGAAGAACACAAAGTTTCTGCTAAATTTTAATTCAGATACCAAATTGCCAAACTCTAAGGGTTTGCTAAGCCACCATTTACCTCCCTGATACCATTCAGTCACTTACCCCTCGCATGATAGGCTAGATATTTCATCCCATGTATCAGCATATGTTTTAGGTGCTATAGCAAATTACAATCTAGAAACCCACACAATCAATTTTAATACAGAGATTTCAATTAATGTTATAGGAATATATTTTATCCACAGCTTTTGGCAATGTGACAAAACTGATAGCTCTGTGAGTATCTTTTCATAGCTGTAGCACTGACGCTTGCACAGCACCATTTTTTTCCCATCGTACTTTTTTCCATTTTTACCTAATTTAGATTTTTTTGCTCAGTGTGATTTTTTCCATCTCTCTTTCCCCATTTCAGGCATTACTAGTGGCTATAAAACCTTAACAGAAATGCTGCGTGTCTAAATTTGCTTTCTGTAAAGCCACAAATGATGAACACGCACCATAGTTGGTGCAAAGGGACAAGAATTCAATTAAAGTATTTGCCATATTCCAACCTAGACTCTACAGAGAACAACAGTTGGAGCTGAAAAATGGATGACAGCTTTCTTAATTATTATTATCTGTTTTAAAGACCAATTTTCCAGATTGTCTCCAGATGGTGGGATTTTAAAGCCAATTTACCTATTCCCTTCGCTGAGAGTTTTGCAGTGGTTTTCCTCAGAAAGCTCTAGTATTTGTAAAATTATAAACTGCTTCCAATAGGAATAATCCAGTCAAAAGAAATGCTTATGTATTTAAATTGGGATTATGTTAGATAATTATGGTCCAATCTTGCAACCCTCTCTGTGTTAATGGATTCTGAAATGTCGCTAGCAGTGCTTGGGCCTCATCCAGCTCTCTTTTTGGCTCTTCAGTTCACATAAAATATAATATTAGTGATTTTGCTGGTCTTTTTTTATAAAGGACATTTTTAAAAAAATATTTAATAAAATAAATGCCACGTTTTCACACAAAATTTCAATAGTACCCTAAAGCCATCCAGAAAACTAATATCTTTATGAAAAGAACACATTTCAAAAATGAAGCTGTGGCTACTCTTTAAAAACAACTCTTCTATGAGACACATCCAGCTTTCAGAGAACACATCAAGTTGCAACTTGTGGTCTCTCAGCTGATGTTTTGGTGAGTTCACCAGAATATAATGCGAGCAGAAATCTGTGAAGAGCTGGGGAATCTATAGTCAGAAAATCCAAATTGTCTGGAGAATGAGACAGCAACTGAATTAGCAAGGCATCTGTCAGTACAGTCTCCTTTTCCTTAGCAGCATGTTACAGGTGACTCTTAATGATTCTTAAGTAAATGAATACCCCCCATAGCACTTTAAAACCCCAAATGCCTGAAGCTCCAGAATCAATGCTTGTACCAATTTTCTGGACACTTTTGGAAATTTCAAGAGCATACAGGCACCAATGCCATACATAACCAGGAAGACAAAAAGATACTCTTTCAGAGGGTATTTACAGGGAGCAAAGCAGTTGAAACAGCAGATCTATGACAAATGGCTAACAGGAGCAGAAGATCACAGGACCATGGGGGGTTGGAAGGTTTGGCCAGGTTTCCTCAATCACAGCCCTGTCATGAGCAGGTCTGGTCATTCAGCACAGTGACCAGCCATGCTCTGACAGTCTCCAAGGATGGAGGTTACCCAGGCTCCTGGACCAACCCATGCCACCACTAAGCCACTTTAGCAGAGGTGAAGATTTCTTCATGTCCAGTCACAATCTCCCTATCTGCTGCACATGCCTACTTCCTCTTGTCCATCCACACTCAGAAAGAAAGCCTGGCCCCTCTTGTCTATAAACCATGCCAGGTATTGTAGGAGTGCAGTGAGATCACCTCAGGGCTTTGAGCCAAGCATAGTTGGGTCCCATATCCTGGCAGCAGTACTGGGTCCACGGCTCACCCCAGCTCACACAGTAGGCACATACTGCAGCCAGAAAAAAGCAGAGACAGGATAGACTGTGGCAACAGTTTTGCACTGTTGGTACATGTTTATTTGGAGTTTTGATATTCATCTCTTGTAGAAGAGCAACAATGGCAGACAACTATTCTGGAGCAGTATCACCTCCAGAAATAATGTTGGTGAGCATACCTGAAGGACCACCATGGAGGAGAAATTGCCAAGGATTAAAATAGCATAGAGCAAGGATAATTAAGCACCTTACAATGATTAAAAGTGATGAACGTGCTTGGGGGTGATCAAGTGGAGTTAACCATTAACAAATGTCTCCTCCTTTCTCAAAGTCTTGGTGAACCAGCAGGGGCAGGTGGCAGTCTGCTTTTGCAAGGCATGACAAATGCAGAATGAGAAAAACAACATAAAAGAGCAGAGGTGGCAGCCTAAAATGATGTGGGATCACTGTGTTTATAAAGCATAAAGATTTTTATTGCCAGGCTTTCAAGATTCAGCATTTCTAGCACCCATAAATTACAGCAACGCACACAGAAGCCAAGCAGGGTTGCAATTGGCAAAACAAAGCATGGCCCCAGCTGGAGCAATGTGACAGTGGCAGTGAAGGGGATCCCTTTCACTGAGGCATTTCCTGCTGGAGAAACAAAACAGAACACCTTGGTTTAAGGAAGACACCACCACCTCCTGTCCCTGATAAAATCCTAGCAATGCTCAAACACAGTCTTTTGATCAGAAATCCGCAAAACATTTATGAAAATTAATGCAGTCTATTCAGAAACCTTCTTATCTAAGAGAATTTTTATTTGCAACACTTTAGTTTTATCCTACCAGTGGAGATGCGTAAGCTGAAGAAGATCTGTAAGGATGGGCACAGAGAAGAAAATGGGGCTGGGTGAGAAAGAGTGAAATGAATAGGAAGCAATATTATAAACAAATCATCCATCTTTTTGGCTCTGCTCTGCCAGCAGCAATAATGCAATGCAAAAGCCTTATGTCCTGTCCAACCTGCCAAGTACAAAATCAGCACAGCACATCCTCTCTGTCGCTGAGATGCAGAAAGAGATAAATTTCTTGAATCTATCTGAACAATAAGTAGATGACGTTGTGTCAATCCCATTAGGAATAAGTGAAAGAAATCATTCAGAGTCATCTCTCACAAGCTGACAAAGCCAAAGGGGGGCGGGGGGGGAGGATATTTTTTCTTCTAAAGAGCATTCTTCATGAATGCAATAGAAAAGAAAAAAAGATGTTTCTTACACTGGAGTCCTGTGGATCATTAGCAGTCTGAGGCCAGCCTAAATATCCTGGCTTTGGAATAAAAATGGTTTAGCAGACCCCTGTCCTGGCTTGAGCTGAGTGTATCACTCCAGGGTTTCAGACGAACAGCAGAGGCTGTCTCTGTGGAAGAGAAGCAGTAATTCCAAGGCAGAAAAGGCCACTACAGGGAAGTTAGAAGTCTACAGTAACAAAAACGGTTTAGAATTAAAACCCTGCACTACATGAGCAGAAACAAGCACTGCCCTGACGCCACCAGAGCCTGCAAGTCTGTGGGTGGAAATGGGCAGAGAGAGGACACCTAAGCAGGCCTCTTGGAGCAAGTGCAGTCTGAATAAAATCCAGTTTAAAAGCCAGGCGTTTAGAGCAGCATTCCAGAATCTTTTTGTTTTCTTTTTTTTTAATTTTTTTTCAATTTAAAGAGAACAGAGCCCATCTTTTTTCAAAATCCTTCCCCTTATCTGAAGAAAAACTTCAGACAAATGGAAAAAAAACATTTAAAAAATAAATAAATATTGTCACCCTTATCATCCAAGGGAAAGTCATTAGGAGTTTCAATTAACAAGTGTCATTTCATTACAGGCAGAAGTTCCTTAGAACAGAAAGATGATTATTTATCTAAATCCCGTAAAATCACCCTCCTCTGTAGAACAAATTGCCTATGACCAAAGTAATTGGCTCAGACGTGAGAGGTTTCCATTACATGTGGCACACAGCTTGTGGCAGGTAGGAGTACTGGCAGAACCAATACACACATGGTAAACAGCATTTGAGAAGAAGCCCTCCCCCACGTACCCACATGAGTTGAGCATCTCTAACTCCATACATCTGGCATGTGTCTGCCTCACCTAGGAAGAGTGTAGGGATAAACACAACCCCTGAACCCCTACAATCCTCCAGCTTGGCCCTGCAGAGGCAAGAGAATCTCTGTCCACAGTGCTCCAATTCTGTGGAGGTGAGGCTGGCAATTCAAGCACTCACACAAGAAATAGTGTTATGTGGCACCAAAGTTATCCACGTCTTTATTCCCCTTCGTTTCTTCCCTCCACCTATCCCATCTTCACTTATTTTTAGAGTTTCAGCAAGGTTTTGGTTTATGTCAGCTCTTTTAGAAACACATGCACTGTTTTTTTTAGCTTTCTTTCGTCTTGAAGGCTTGAGCCAAAGCCAGTTGAAGTCAATTGAAAGGCAACCGATGATTTCAATAGGTTTTGGCTCCAGCCCTAAATGCACACCACATGCCAGACATGATGACTGGCTCTATATCTGTCTCTAGGAAGCACTTAAAAATTGAAATGAGGAAAGGGAAGAAGAGAGCAAGTCTGTGTATATCACACACTATATGTTCAATTGGCTTCAATAAATTTCAGAAGCAGCACACACGCTGGGAGTTGTTTTCAATCAATAAATAACACAGAGGTTGAACTGTTCACCTGCCACCCCATTACTGCCCCCCAGCAGAGGTGGAATTATCTTTTAGCCTCAAGGTTGCTTGCAAACTAAAAGTTACATTTACAGAAACATCTATTTGACAGCCTTTTATTTTTTTCCTTTGTTTCCATTACAGGCAGCAGCAGTATTTGACACCCACAAGGACCCTTCTCAGCAAGACATTATATATCACTCCATGATAATACATAAATGACAAAATATCTCTGATAGTGTTGTGTCTCTGCTGACCTGCTCAAGGTTTAAAGGCAGCTAGCAATTAAATGCCATGGCTACAGACCTGCTGAAGGCTTAGGCAGAGTTGTATTCATATTAAGCAAAGGGAATTGTACCTAATGGTATTTTGTAGATATATTTCACAGGTGAATTTGAGTAGTATTCATTCTTTCTCTTCTCATTGGAATTATCTCTCCATCTCTTATGTGTTATTGCTTAACAAGCTGAATTTTGACTTGCACTGGCAACTGACTGATCTAAAGCAAGAATGTAGCTTCCCTCCCCCACTTCCCCCACCAAGTAATTTCCCAGGGATTGAGAAAGTAGAGAAGATACCACTTGGCCTGAATCTGGAAAAGCATTTCTTACCAAAACTGTGCCAGGGAGCACTACAGAGTGCTGGGGGCTTGACTGATCCTATGGAAGATAAAGCAACTGGCAGAGAATGCCATTTTTTCTTTTTATTTTTCATGAATGTACTTATTTTAACTATTGAGAGTCTTTCTTTTTTATTAAGTATAGTAGGCATTGCCTTTCCCTAGGAGCAGGCCACCATTCAGTAGCCCTAGGTACAGGAGTTAGAGCAGATCATCTGACCCTAGAACTCCCTCGAACAGCTGTAGGTAATGCACTACAGCAGACATCATCTACCCTGCTAACACCTTCATGGATGAACTAGATGGGATGGAAGAGGGATGCATCACACACTGGGGTATATGGGAAAAGATGCATCTCTGAATTTTAGTGCTTGGTATGTCCCCAGGGCAGAGGCAGGTGTGAGGTAAATGTAAAAAGGAACAATTTAGAACAAAGAGAACCTTATGTGTGACAGTAATTGCACAAATGTTCTGGCTCAACAGGAATGAGGAGGGGCACCTGTTGCAGTCAGAGGAAATGACCAAAAACCAGAAACAAGGATTAGAGCAGCCACAGCCACAAGAAGAATGGAAAGTCCTATGATTCTATGAAAGTCCATTTTTTAAAAGTTGGGAGTGAATCTGAAGGTATGCTAACTCTACTGTTTGTTCAGGAATGCATGCCCTAAGCTGAGAACTTCTTGAACTAGTTTTATCATAGCTGGACCCTTAGAATCATAGAATCACAGAATAGTTAGGCTTGGAAAGGACCTTAAGATCATCTAGTTCCAACCCCCCTGCCATAACCAGGGACACCCCACACTAAACCATGTCAGCCAAGGCTTCGTCTAACCTGGCCTTGAACACTACCAGGGATGGAGCGCTCACAACTTCCCTGGGCAACCCATTCCAGTGCCTCACCACCCTTACAGTAAAGAATTTCTTCCTTAGATCCAATCTAAACCCCTCCTGTTTAAGTTTGAACCCGTTCCCCCTTGTCCTATCGCTACAGTCCCTAATGAAGAGCCCCTCCCCAGTATCCCTATAGGCCCCCTTCAGATACTGGAAGGCTGCTATGAGGTCTCCATGCAGCCTTTTCTTCTCCAGGCTAAACAGTCCCAACTTTCCCAGACTGCTTTCATATGGGAGATGCTCCAGTCCCCTGATCATCCTCGCGGCCTCCTCTGGACTTGTTCCAACAGCTCCATGTCCTTTTTATGTTGAGGACACCAGAACTGCACACAATGCTCCAAGTGAGGTCTCACGAGAGCAGTGTAGAGGGGCAGGATCACCTCCTTCGACCTGCTGGTCACGCTTCTCTGTGTTCTAATCCTGATTTCTTAAGAAATGAAAGATCAACAATCAAANAGTGTAGAGGGATCACCTCCTTCGACCTGCTGGTCACGCTTCTCTGTGTTCTAATCCTGATTTCTTAAGAAATGAAAGATCAACAATCAAATTAGCAATGCCACAAAGCTCCCCTCTTCTCACCTTCTACAAAAGCCCTTCTAATTTAATATAATCTGTCCTTGGTTCAGCTATTCAGCTACAGCAAAATAACCCTATGAGAAGAGTTAGGCCTATAGAAATCATAAAACTTTCAAGTTTTCTAGCATAACCTGACTTAGGCTGGCAATTATCCATCTCAAAGTGAGGATGCATTACAGTTCAGACCCAGAATAGAACAACCTGATGAAGCTATAATTCTCTGTGCACACATCATTAAGAAGCCTTGGCCATTTAATTAATAACCTTACAATTTGCAGTAAACCCAGTGTCACAAAGATACATTTAATTTTCCATCCACTTAAGAGAAACCTTTTCCACATCAGATGAAGATGACACAACCACATCCTCAGCTCTTAACATTCCTAGACTTTCTCCTTAATACTCAAAAGAGAGACATGAGTTTTCAAATGCATTCAGTGCTACAAAAATCTCCACCTCTATTCCAGTAAATAGGAATTTTCCAACTGATTTCAGGAGAAGAAAATGAAACTAAATATTGTGCACTTAAAAAAAGAAATCTTATTTTACATGTATTTTTATTTGGGGTTGGTTTGTTTTGTTTTGGGGTTTTTTTGTGTGTGTGCATATGTTTGTTTTTCAATCCCAAATATAATTTGAGTTATAATGTATAACAAATTTTAAAAGAGAACATAATTCATATGTCACATAATTCATTAATATAATTCACAGGGACCTCAGAGGCTACAGCCTGCTGTTTTATGATCAGTATTCCTACCATGCTTATCAATTAAATACAGTGACAAACTTCACAAGTCAGTTTTTCATACAATGTGTTGGAAAAGAAAAGGTATTAGATTTTATATGATAAAGTATCATTATTAATCATATTTATTGAACCACTGCCAGCAACCAACTGAGAGACAAGCTAGGTCCTCCTCCTATATGCGCACTGAACTAAAACTGACTCTCTCTTACACGTCTCAGTCCCTATCATCACATTGCTTCTGCTAAAACTATTAAGATCTCAGCATGCTGTGGCAATCTTGGTTGAGTCAACTGTGCTTTTCATACTAACAGAGATCTGAAATGTGCCCAGCATTAAGAAAGCTGCAGATCTAACATCACACTGACTCAAAGATAAGACCATGCAAAATCTGTAGTAGTCAGAGAAAATCTAGCAGAGAAAGCTAGAGAAATGCTCAGACATCCTCATGTTACAGAAGCAACATCATAAGGCAGTCAAGGATATGTTAGAAAAATAATTGAGGCATCCAGAGTCACCTGGTGAGGACAAAGAGAAGAACCTAAGAACTAAAGTCTTTTAGGAAGGGAATGACACTGAGGAGCCAGGGAGTTTAAAATTGGTGAGGAAATGAACTAAGGACCGAGATGCCTTAAAAGACTGAGAAAGGGAATGAAGTAGATTAAGATAACTGGGAGAAAGACAGATTTGGACAGCCTGTGAATGTTAAAAGCAAGAAACTGGTAAGCAGACCAAGGAGGATTTTCCAAGAAGCACATAAAGTGTCTTCTAAAAGAAAATGAAAACTCAAACACCTAAATCACCTAGACCATTTCAAAATGTCACTAATTTCAGAAGGGCTATTGTGACCCAAAGGCTTTTTAAGGTTTTCCGTCACTGGAAATTAAGGGTATATGATTATAGCTATAGGTTGCCTAGGAACGGAACTACTAAGAATCTGTGGATTAAGAATTTCGCATGAAAGCTGTGCGTTTGGTTTCCTTTATATGTCCCTCCTGCAAGAGGGATATAGTTATTTACACCTCTTGGACCCAACGCAACAAAGACTGAACGCCTGCAGGAATATCCTTCTATATGTTACAATGAGACAACTGAATTCAGTTTCAACATCTATAGAAAGAGGCAGGATATGAATAATCTGTGGTTATCAATAAGCAGATCAGCAAGGAAATGAAACACTATAGTTGGACACTGAAAGACTTTGCAGACAGGTCCCAACCATTTAAAGCCTGAAACTGGTAATTTTACTGTCCTGGCACATATTGTGGCATTTGAAAGCCGTCAGTGCAAGTTGAAAGATGTCACTTCTAAGCACTGCTTGGGAAGATTAGTTTCATTTGTATCATGAGATAGAGGGGGAAAGTCCATATGGGACTAAATATTTGTAAACTAAAACCATTATATCAACATTTGGAAGTGGTGGCTTTCATGTTGTCGTGGTTTAAACCCACGCAGCTCGTTCACTCACTCAACCCCCCTTCT
>NDXB01002098.1:1455-26211 GCA_002631895.1 Agapornis roseicollis
ACCCCCTACCCCCCCAAAAAAAAAAAAAAGAAAACAAAAGGACAAAACAAACAAACACAAAGAAGGGTCATATAGTATACAAAATACAAATCCAAATTAAATATAGTTCTTATTGCTTGGATATTTTTTTGTTTGAGTTAACATGTGCTAATTAGAAAGGATGAATCATGTTTAACATGCCTATGTTCATGGAGAGAGTTTGCAGTGAATACAGTAAGTGGATTTGATGTAACTGGCTAATTTCTGAGCCTTCCAGAGCAATCAGCATCTGTACTTAAAAGCTTAAATCTACTTTGTGCTTTTTATGTTCAGAAGGTGCAAAGAAACTGCAAACACAGAAGCAGCAATTCTTGCATTGAGGGTGTCAGTGCCAAAGCAGGCAGTTCAGCATGTTAATTGCTTCTACTACTTGGAAACATCTGGAGTTAATGCTGAACTATATAAAGCTAATTGGAACTGCTGCAAAGCTCTTTTCTGACTTTCAGTTGCACATAAAACAGTGTTTTGGTATTGGGTTTGGGATGTAGGTTTATTTCTTCTATCTAGAGAGATGTGTTACACCATCCTGTCCAGAGCAAAAGGTTTTCACTAAATATACATAAAAAAATTATTTAAAAACTGAAAGTTGAGGGTTTGTTTGAAGCTCAGCTTCCTGTAATTGTCTCTGCAGAAGGAAACTGTGAAAGACTGCTCACAGAAATTGGTATCTTGGACTATGGCAGATCCAACCTATAGCTCTGGTGATCAGCATTCATTTCTCTGTGTTTGAACCACAGGATTAGTGAACTGTACTTTTTGGCCTTTTAGACAATATTACCACGGGGCTTCAGCTAAGTTCTGAATGGCAAATGTCAAGATATTTTATTCAGCCAAGATTTCTTTTTGGCAAGATATGTCAATTCTGAATTTTAATAAATATTTGAGGTCATTTGTTATCACAAATAAGAACTGAATTAACAACTACTATGTCAAATTTCGTTGAAGTATAGGGCAAGAGTTGACCTTCTCTATTTTAGTTATAATTTGTGTACATTATATTGCTTATGCCAGAAGAAAATTTATTGGAGTGAAACAGAAATTGATTAAAAAAGGAGAAAAGAAAAAAGAAAAGCTAAACTATCCAAAGATCAAGAAACTTTCACTTCCTCTTCTAGCTCTGATAACAGGTAAAAGTAGAAGAGCACTGAACTGCCCCTCAACTAAAAGGAGCTAAAAAATAACACAAAAATAGACTTGTACACATATGCAACATGTGACAGAAAGCCATCAAATGGGCAACAAAAATTTTTTTTTCCTTTATTTTTAATTTTGTCCAGTGACAGCTTTCTAGTGTTAATGAGTAGTTGAGAGAAAAATTACTGATTTCTGTATCTCTGTAACATGCGGATAACAACATTATCCTATATTTATGAGGTATTACTTTTCTATAAATGCATACTTTTGCTATTTGATATTAGAGTGCTTGTGTAAAATATTAGGTGGATATATAGACATAGGCAGAAAGAGCCTGACACAAAACATTCCTTTTATCAGTCCAAGGAAGTCCATGTTAGAACCAATCTTTTTTGAAATATTGGATCAGGTTCATTCTTATTTTTCTGCTGTAAGTGTTTAATAGGAAATATTATTTGGAATATTAAAGACTGCTCAAAAAATCATAGTATCGCTGAATCATAGAATGGTTTGGGTTGGAAGGGACCTTTAAGCTTATACAGCTCCAACCTCCTGCCACAGGTGGGGACACCTTCCACTAGACTAGGCTACTCTGAGCTCTTTCCAGCCTGTACTTGAACACTGCCAGGGATGGGGCAGCCACAGCTTCTCTGGGCATCCTGTGCCAGAGCCTCACCACTCTCATAGTGAAGCATTTTTATCTCAGGTCTAACCTTAATCTTCCCTCTTTTATCTCAAAGACATTCCCCCTTCTCCTGTCACTACATGCCCTTGTAAAAAGTCCTTCTCTTTATATATAATTAATTTTCATATAATAATTCTTCTTCATAATGATAATTGTTTAATTATTAAATAATAATTTTAAAACCTCTAGATTCTAGTCCTTTCTGTTTAATTCATTTCTTAATATTCTTTAGGTATCTTTTTTTCTTAAGCAAATTCTCAGTAGAGAAAAATCTCCCCTTCTGTATCACAGGGTACATTATTGAAACAGACTCTGACGAGTGAAATTTGCAAAAGTTTAGTAAAAAGGTCAATAGTCCCATCCACCTATCAGTGAACAAAATTTTTAAGTCCAAATAATCTAAACTTTCTAAAGACAGGCAATTGCTGCTGTAGAATCAGTGTGACCTCATCAAACAAACAAGAAATGTATGTATAGATAGGTTGTGTCTGCAGTGCTGGTAGCTTAAACATGCAGGCTAACTTGGCAAATGAACAGGAATTTCAGGAACAGTTCAAAGTTCAAACATGTAGGCAAGTGTGGTGCAATGCACAGTGGGGCAGTGGGAGCTGTGTCCACCTGGGTCTGTGACTGATTTAGACCTTGGGGATATTTGACTCTAAAAAACCTGAATGTGCAGCATCTTAGACTATCTGGTGAAAAGGGACGTAGTTTTCCTTCTTCTAGAGAAAATATATCTTTCTTGCTGGTCTTCTTAGGAGGCCCAGGAAGAAAAAATCCTGGAAACAAGGCAAGGAAACATTTAGTTTTCAAGAAAACTGGGGTTTGCACTTCAAATAAGGAAAGAGACTCTTACTGCCCCCCTGCCTTGTTCCCTTTCTCCCTCACAAGCCACAACTGCAGAAGTGTCAATTTCAGAGGTGACTCAGGGACAGCGTTGAGGTGTTTAACTCTTACAAGGAGCCTCTGCAAGGTATTAGAAGGGTCTGAGAGACAGCTGTATGCCAGGTCACTTCAGGAGATTTCATTATTCTGTGTACCAATTTTAGGGGTGTGTGTGGTAGGGAATCTCTATGCATGGCTATGCAATAGCTTTGGAAATATTTGCTGGGCTTAATAATACAAATCCTTATAGTAATTAAAAAAAAATAAATGTTTCTCACTGAAAAAAGAACCAAAACCAAACCAGTATTTTTTCATTGCCTTAAAACTATTGGTTAGCTTTGTAAGGGTTTTTTATGTTTTTGGTTTTGTGTGTTTTTTTTTGTGACATGCTATGCAAAGAAGTTAACAAGGGTATGGCTATTTCACTGTGTAGACTGTAAGTGTTGTCCCCACTGACATCTCATTGCAGATGTTTTTAAATGTTTGCAGTGAAGAGTTTTAAAATGGTTTGCAAATTGCCCCATTCTACCTTCACAGGCAGACTACTTTGGGAAAATAAACCCTTCAGAAGCCTACTGGCATGCTGACCTAGTGCGCCCACCCCCTCTGCCTGTTGGGCTTATGCCAGAACACAGACCTTGTGTGCCACTGGAGCGGATGCTGCTGCTTGACTATTCTGTTGTTCTCTGCCACTTTTGCTATGCAAAACAGCTAAGTACTTTTTTTGGTAGTCACAATTTATTCAACCCCCTCCTTCAGTCTCTTCTGTCTCTTTAAATCAGAAGAAAAAAAAAATAAAAATAATAAGCAAAAAAGTTTCTTAAAGCTGTTTATTTTATTGTTTTATATATATATTGCATTTCTTTTTCCTTTGGGGATGTATTTTTAAGTTCAGTTAGTACAGAAATTATAGGCAGAAGAAAACTCAGTCCAGTTTTTCAACATTTGGTAGGATATTTAGTACTGTACTAGAAATGCAGACAAGCATCAAGAAGACAAAAACCTGTCCTGCCTGGCACAGCTAGAAAAAAGAAATAGACCCCTCACTATTTTTCTAACCATTCTTTTTCAAGAAAATCACTCTTTAGTTACTCACTTCTTTCCCCCATGGTCAGGTTGGCTGCATCTCCAAACACTTGTAAGTACTGTATGTTCTGACATATCCTGAAGTCATGCATTAGCACCTTTTCATTCAGCAAAGGGTGAGAACAGATATCTTTTGGCAGCTGACAGCAGGGAGCAGGCAGAAAGGAGGAGAGTGAAGCTGTAGGACTAGGACACTGTGGTGGCCTAGTGGCTAGCATGGCTAATGTACCAGCTGTGAATAACCTCCTTTTTTTTTTTTAAATTCCTTTTTTTTTCTTTCTTGGGTTTTTTTTTTTTTTTTTTTCCCCTTCCCCCCNACCTAATAAATAAGTCAGAGAAATAGCAATCTAGGTCCCTTTCATCCTGCCTATAGGGCTTTGCAACCAAAGACCTCTCAAGGATACTTCTACTTTTTTCTTTCTTTAGGTTTTTCTTTTTTGGGTTTTTTTTTTTTTTTTCATCCCATCCACCCAACAGATGTCTCTCTGTCATTGTCATGTCCTCAAGCTATCCTAGTAAATGATTTGTGCATTATAAGTGAGTCACTAAGGTGGCAATTGAACCTCTTCACAGCTCAAAATTGTCGATGTGTGCACAGAGTGTGCAGTGTGGGGGAGAGAAAGAGCAGGAGAGAAGGGGAATAAGGAGAAAGAGAGGAAGAGAATGAAAAGAAATGTCAAGGTTACCTTGTTTTGCCTGGAAAATCAAAAGGGAGGGCACATTAACTGCTGGCTGTATTTGGTCTTTTGGATATCCGGAAATGAGACAACTCCATCCTACTCCAGCAGATGTACATATTGCTTTGAAAGATTGAAAATGAAAAATGCAGTGATCTGTATTGTATATACACTTTATTCTGTGGAAAGAATGTTAATAAATATACTGAGTGACTGCAAAGTTTGCCAATATAAATAATGTGGCATTTCAAAGTCTGTCAGTAAATGTAATTGAATTTTACAATGTAAAACTATAGTTTGGTTATAAGTTGGAGTCATGCTTGACATGAGTTGGGCATTAGGAGATATTAATTAGATACTGCTCATTTCTTCTTTCTGACTTCTTTATATTAAATGAATTATTGGGAAAGAGGAATTTGCAAGCATGCAATTTAGAGATTTTTATTCTTGAAAACAAGCTGCCTGATAATTTTTAGTGGGGGAATCAGTGCTTTTTCAAAAACCTTGTCAGTGTGCTGTCTGAAACATACCCTTCCCAATATGAACACGATATGGAAAACCTAATCCATTATTATACTTTGTAATGATAATAAGCTACAGTGAACAAGTAGCCTAGGGAAAAAAAATGGTAGTAGTCACATTTAAACAGAAAGAGAATAGCAAGTAATTGTACATTTTTACAGTAGGCTGATGACATTTCCTATGACTTTGAACTTACTTTGGCTGTCACTGTTGTAGCAAACATTCTGCATATCAATCAAGAGAGTATATTTCCTGCATAACATTTGCAGCATAATGTATAAAATTTACTTATGTGATCTTTACATGTTGTCATCCTGTTTATATATAAATATATTAGTCTCCACATACAGCTGACGCTGCAGAGGCAGCATTAAACCCTTCAGCAGGGTAGCATTGACCTCTGCCTGTTTGACATCTGTAGATTTTTTCTCTTTTGCTGCTGGATTAATCTTCAGCCATTCGTAGAGTTGATCATGATGTTTTCTGAAGGAGCTTAATATTACTTAACATGGTTCTAGATGCATGTGACTAATTATTGAATATTTTTGATGCTTTTTAATAGCTGTCTGCATTCTTATCTTGGCACCTCTTTTGTTCTGTGTTCACAGAAGTCTTTGGAAGCAATATGATTTGTGCTTGGTCTCTGGCACTGCACGCAGCAACTATGCATGTTGGTCAGTCCCTCTCCTCCTGAATGATGTTTCATGCGCTTGTATAATTAGCTTGCTACAACAGGGTTTTGATGTCTGCCAACTTTTCTAAAGTAAATGCTGATCAAACAAAGCTTCTGTTCACTTGTCCTTCTAAGCTGAAAGGGTTTTTTTTTCTTAGTTCTTGGAAACATTTTTTTCTCTAAGGTTTTTTCCCCCTTTTTAATAAGCAATTCAAGGTGCCTTCAAGAAGTACATAAATATGATACTCTGAATTATTAAACGTAAAAGAAGGAAGAAGTCTCTGCTTAAGTACAGAAGGGGTGAAATGATGTCTGAAGGTAGAGAGTTAAAAATAACATTAAAAATAGACCCTGAAGATTCCACTTTTATCTTTGTTGAAGGGAAGTAAATACTTATCAGAGGTATGCAGACAATAGCAAAAATATATCTATGCATACACAATGTATGCATCATGTGTATATATAGGCCTGAAGTATATGTTTAATCTGAAGAAAGCTTTAAGAATAATGCCTTGTGCAGCTGCCTAGCTTACTGTGGCACCATGCTTCTTCAGAAGTCTCAGCCTTCTGCTTCCTTCCATGTTAGCCACCTCCTTTTTGCTTAAAAATAGGAGGAACTTGATCACATTACTGTTTTGAAAACTGGAAGATGCATTTTAAAATGCCAGACCATTTGGAGTGAAATCTTGATCCCTGTTGTCATTAGTATGAATTTCTGTGGGAATCCCATCCTTTGCCTTTTTTATGTCTGCTATATTTTTCTACAGCTGTACAAGTAATAAACATCACCAGTCTGCACAACCTTTGACACACTGGATGTGTCTCAGTTTAAATAAGGTAGCAGTAGTTAAAAACTCAGCAGTTGCTTTAGTAACCAGTAATTGCACTTAGACTGCTGAGCTGATCAAAATTCCCTCTTTTTCTCTGAAACTTCTGCAGAGTATAGGAATTTATAGTATAGTATAGTATAGTATAGTATAGTATAGTATAGTATAGGAATTTAGAGGGGTTGCAGGCTTGNAAACTCAGCATTTAGTAACCAGTAATTGCACTTAGACTGCTGAACTGATTAAAATTCTCTCTTTTTCTCTGAAAGTACAGCAGAGTATAGTATAGTATAGTATAGTATAGTATAGTATAGTATAGTATAGGAATTTAGAGGGGTTGCAGGCTTGGAAGGGCCAATATAAAGATCAAAATGCATGGTAAATTAGAACAACTGGATGTCTCTTAACTCTTTTATAACCTTTTATTAATAAATCGGAATAATGTGGTAGTTGATAGTTGCCCTAATTCATGCACAGAAGTGTCAAAAATCATAATTAATTCAGGAGCATTCTTATGCAAGTCTGCAAGTCATAACTTCTGAGTTTCATCAACACCTATTGTCAACAAAATGCATAGGGTTTTTATTCAATTTACTCATTCAGAAGTACTGTGCAAAATGGACAGCATAATTCTGTAATAATCTTACCTTTTTTCAGAACTTATTACTGTGTAATAAAGTCATTTATGTTCCCATTATCTATTACTGGTTTGCTTATTTTATTATGGAGTCCCTGCCACATTCCATCTAACTTTCTGGACCACCATGGCATTTGATAGGTCCAGTCCTGGCATCAGACAGCTGTTGCTGTAGCATCTGCAGCAAAACAGGCAGGTCTTATTTGTACATTAGGTCATTTACTGGAATGTGTTGCCCATGGAAGTTGTGAATGCTCCATCCCTAGCAGTGTTCAAGGCCAGGTTGGACGAAGCCTTGCATGGCATGATTTAGTGTGGGGTGTCCCTGCTTATGGCAGGGGGGTTGGAACTAGATGATATTAAGGTCCTTCCCAACCCTAACTATTCTATGATTCTATGATTTAGCTATCAAACTGTGCAGTATGGAGACCACAAGCAAATGACTTGACAGATATGATTAATTCTGTGTCCTGGGTTTAGCAGTAGCAGTCATTTTTTCTTCTTCATAGTAGCTGGTGCAGCTGTGTTTTGGACTTTCAGTTGGGAACAAAACTGATAACAGCAATGTTTTTAGTTACTGCTTGAATGTTTTACTCTAACCAAGGACTTTGTGAGTCTCATGCTCTGCCAGGGAGGAGGGGAGGTCGGGAGGAAGCAGGGATAGGACACCTGACCCAAACTGTACAAAGAGGTATTCCATACCATAGCATGTCATGCTCAGGATGTAGAACTGAGGGCAGTTACCTGGAAGGGTTAGGGTTCTGGGGGGCTAGAGGGGGTATTCCGTTGGTGTTAAATGGGGTGGGGTGTCGTGAGTTATCTGTTGGTGGTTGATAAGATGCTGTATTCTTTTCCCTTGTTATTTCGTTTATTGTTATTATCATTGGTGGTAGCAGCAGTGATTTGTGTTATACCTTAGTTACTAAACTGTTCTTATCCCAACCTGTGGGAGTTGCATTCTTTTGATTCTCCTCCCCATCCCTCTGGAAGCAGGGGAGGGCAAGAAAGGGGGGGTTGAGTGAGTGAACAAGCTGTGTGGCTGGGTTTAAACCATGACATTCTGGTAGGCTGTCTTAATCTTGGATCTATTAATTTAAATTTTTATTTTTGCTCTTGATTTGTTTTGTTTTGTTTCAAGAACCTTCCTTCTGTCTGCAAGGTATCCTTGTGCAAGGTACAATTCAGCCAGTTTTACAGGTTCAACACAAGGTCTGTTCCCCCATTTATATCCCCTGTACACTCTCTAAGTGCAATGCACTTGATGAAACTCTAACTTATGCTTAGTTTTACAGAAGATATTCATCTCTGCAGAAACTTGATCCAATTTAAGTCAAATGGTCATACAGAGCTATATTGTTTAAGGACAGAGAAAGGCGACTCTACCACTCAAGCCAATGAATGACTAAGTTTGTTCTGTCCAAAGCAATGGACTCCATCACTATTGATTAAGAACAGTCTTATAGGAAAAATTTAAATTAAGAAAAAAAAAAAATCGGTTTGCTGCTTGTAAGTCATGCAAGCTGAGGTATTTTGAATATTTGTGGACCCAGTTTTTTTACTTACTGTCTTGCAGAAATAAAAAGAGAGGTACAATGAAATAAGCAGGTCATCCAAAGTTATTTTTGGACAGTAAATCTCAGATGTTGATGAAATGCCAGTGTAATAGTTTGAGAAATGCCACTTTCACTGACGTGTGTGTGGAGGTAACCAAGTGTACACACGCATACTAATATGTGATTCCTTTGCACTGAAAGAGTACTTCTTGTTTTCCCCCTACCTGGCACTCCACTGCTAATATTAAAAATCTAAGAGATTGCACTTTGATCCTGCACTGAGGTTCACAGAGCTCTTTCAGGGAACAGGTCAATATTGCTGTGTGAATTTTAGAAGATAATGAAGACTTAGAAGGGTTAGGTGGTCTGCCCAGGGTCGTACCTAAACCATCTAATGTAGGAAAACAGCACCTGGAGTACTTAGTTTCTCAGCTGTTGCATATGTGTTCATTCAGATCTGTTACATCAGATAATGTGAATTGCTACATTACATTTGTCTTGCAGCAGTCTGACCCTCCTCTATTTTTCTGCAATTGGTTCTTACCTTTATTTGCAAGCCTTACTCACTAAGCTCATTGCTAAGATGTCTGCATCGTACTGGTGAAATCAGTCCTGGCAAAACTGCTGTTCAAGAGCAATAACCCATATCTCTGATTATCCTTTAGCATAATGGTTTATCACACATATAATTATTTTATAATAGTAGGAGTATGCTACAAGAATTTCCAAAACTAATTATGGTAGCATCTATACAGCAGAATGTTTGATTTGTAAATGTAACCTGACATTTCTATATTCTTTGCCAGGAAAACTAAACACTGATTAAAGCTGTACTCTGCTGCTTTGTGGTGGTATTTTTAATAAAATATTATCTATGGTAAAATGTAAATAAAAAAACAAATTGGTTCATTCATCATATATTTTAAGCAGTTAAAATGAATGAACTCTCCTTTGAGAAAACATCTGACCAAGCAAAATTATAGTTATGTATCTGAGAATATGTTTAATGAACTCACTGATTAAAATGCTGCTATTTTGGAGCCCATTACTATATGTTTTAAAGTAATTGAAGCCCCACTGCTTGAAAGGCCTTCTACTTCTTTTCCTTTTCTGTCCTAATATACCAAAAATAATTGACCTTAGTAACATATGTAGGAGCAAAGACCTTCCCTAGTCAGGAATGCTGGCTGCACAGTCACAGAGCTCACAAGTAGAAGAGTAGCTATTCATGCATCTTCCTTCCATAATTATTTGTGGAGTGTCAGTTCAAAGTCAGAGAACTTGCCAAAGATCAAACACATTTTTTTCTTTAAACAGTACTTACTGTAAATATTTGAGCTGATACTCATTTTCTTTTTCTTCCTGTTCTGAAACATACATATTTACTATGCCAGTAATGTTTGGGTTTTATAGGTTGAAGGAAAATGTACTGTTTGTCTGAAAAGTAAGATTATTTCAAATAAAAATGTGTAATCTTTTGGTAACGGAAACTGGGAAAATTCAGCTTCATAAAAATAAGAAAATAAACACCCGGCCCCAGAATTTCTAAAAGCTCAAGGATTTAACCTGAACATAACAGTAGATGCCAATCTAATTTGCCTTTTAGGTGAACTTTAAAACTTGTCCTGTTTATGTGGTGTGGTAATATGACTTAATGTGCTAGATTTATGCTTCATTAATATTTACAGATGGCAAAATATATATATATGCTCTTCCTGTTCCTATCAGTTGCTACTTCTGTATTTCTTTTTTGATGGCTTTCATATTCTTATTCTGTAGAAAAGTGAAAGTATTATTATTAGTGCTGAGTTTTCAAACCACACATTAAAAACCCATGAAAGTATCAAAACCACATTTCAGACACAATTACATAATGTCACAGCTGTATTGTGTTACCTGCATTTAAAGGAACTCCTCCACTCAGGCCAGCTTGAACCTGACACAGGTTGAAGGAAGAGCAGAGTTTGCAGCTAAATGTAGTACTGGGCTGGACCACCAGTACTGGACCAGACCACCAGTACTGGACCAGACCACCAGTACTGGACCAGACCACCAGTCCTGGACCACCAGAAGATTCACAAAATACAGTAGAACAGCAGTTCATGCGTGCAAAGGACTCAGATACAACTCAAGGAGTATTGTATTGTAAATCAAGTTGACTTTGGAATGAAGGCTGTGGGAGAAGATCTGGAGTAGCCAAACCCAAGCTGTGAAAATGCCTTTTATTATGACTTTTATCTGATGAGGTATCACAATATAAATGTGATTATTCTGTCTAAACTCCCCCATTGCAGTATTTTTTTATTGTCACCAATACAAGGAGTATAAAACATGTGATGTTAAAATTTTTTTTTCTACAGCTTTCATTTCTACCAGCTCCAAAATATAACATTTCCAATCCTGAGATTTGGTATTGTTAATTTAATATAAATTTCTATAGCTGAAGTCAGGAAAAAGAGAGCTACTCAAAATCACATTTTGTGACAAAGTTTTCATACTTGTAGATGAAAAAGAAAGAAAAGCCTGAATTCATGACATTTTAAACAGTGCCCATGTAAGGCAAAGTGGATAAAAACCAAGGAGAGATAGAGACCTACACCTATATTCAAGGTATATTCTTCCCAGTAACTTTTTGTGAAATAAAATCATAAATATCCAAGGCATCCTTGGAAACTGGACAATACTCTTATAAATAAGAGATTATTGGTAAAAGTCTTTGGTATAATTTTCAAAGAACTGAGTTTCATTTCAGCAAGCTGTTTTGCCTCAGTGTATCCTAAATTATAAAACCAAGCTTCTCCTGAACTGGAGCCTGTCTTAGTTCTTGTAAAATAAACCCGAATCTTGTGAAGGCTTGGGGGGACCCTTCTGATCACTGTGCCTTTTCAGCTGTGTGCATGAATGAAAATGAGACAAATATTGGTCTTCTTCAAGGTTTGTTGGAAAATACTCACCTCTCTAGATTTCCTTACTTTGAGACGTGTCATAAGGAGATAAATGATCAACAGAAAGTATTGGATACAGAAAGTTATTACAAAGAGGCGGCCTAACAATACATGAATATAATGCATTTAAGAGAATGTAACTTTGAAAATAGGGCAAAATTACCATTTCCCTAATATCTTTCACATCTACAAGTTCTGAATCTGAAATATGAGCAGGTGTTGCAGAAGCAGACTCCTAACAAAACCAGAGAAGGAACTCACAGAACATAATTTCAGGGAGAATAGAAGCCATTTCTTTATATGTTTCTCAATTAATTAATTTACATTATCTTATTATTTATATACAATGTATAATAGACAGTTTCATTTCATTTTACATCTATAACTGACACTATTCATGTAAAGTATTGTGCACGGACAATGCTAATGCAATGGCAGTGCTCAGTCTAAAAATTGACTATAATATAACATTATTACACTATAACAATTATCATGCTGTTATTGTTTTACTATTTCTCTATACATTAACCTATGTATTCTACATACTTTTCCTTCGTATAAATATTCCTTTATGTGGAAATAACTATAACTGATTTTTTCACGATACTAGGCTGATCTTAAACTCTATACTCTACATTTAATTTTAAACTTTATTTCAAATGTTTTTTCTATTAGAAAGCATTTTGAGTGGAATGAATGACATTCACTCTTTGAGCTTCAAATACAAGGTTGTACTGGACAGAATAAAGCACTTGCAGGAACCAATATTTATATATAAACTGTAAAATTAAATGAAAATTATAATTCCATGGTCAATAACTGTTGACTTAAGTTGCCTGAAGTTTGTGCAAGGAAAACTTATAAAAGTTTTGGTTTTGTCCTATGTATAGATTAAATTATGTCACATATCTTAAACACTCCCATGTATTTGTCTTGCCACAACCATTTTTCATTGGATCATGAGCAGATGACAGAATACATTCAGAAGACTGGGACAAGATGGGATTTACCTGAAGTGACAAGAACAAAAGGTGTTTAATGAAGTCTAGAATATGCACTAAAGGTCACATAAGAAGAACATTGCCTCAATATTGAAAGTCATTTGCAATTAGAAGCAGAAGTAATTGGATTCCTGTGATACCTCCTTCTTTCCTTTCTATCTGACACACATGGACATTACCTATGACCCTGCATTAAATATTAATAAAATGCAGATTTAAAATATTAAAACTTTACATTCATGTTAATAAGTACTGTCAATCTGTTGAGACTCAACATATGGCTAATTTAAGAGTTAAGATCAGATGTTCATAATTCTCTAGACTATCAATGTCTTTTTTTTTTTCTTTTAAGTAAGTTCAGCATTTCACTGTGGAGTTAAGAAAAAATAAGTTGCTATTTTTCTGGGGCCCCAAGACAAGGAATAATGTTTTTACTGTATCCAAGTTCAGAAATGTTAATAATGATTACAAACAGGTACAATTTTCTCCTTTGGATAAATTCCAGACTGTGGGGTGAAAAGGTGCCATTAATTAGGGGAAAAAAAGGATTGTGATATTGGCAAATACCAATATTACCATGTGTATACCTGCATCACTCAAATAAAAGGAAAACAGAAGAGTTTATTGTTCAGATTTCTGTGAAAATAATGCAAATAAAATTACAGGGTGGTTTAAGTTGTTTTGTGGTTTGTTGTTATTATATTTTTTTAATCTTGATTAAAAAAAATATATATTTATATGTTGATAAGCATATACTTCAATGTGACACTCCAGACAGGTGCAAATAGTAATAGATATTTTAAGTTATAGTGTGAAAATCTGCATTTATGTCACTTCTGAATCTTTCTTTACATTTTGACAGAAGTTCAAATTCTTGGTCACTAAGAAGATCTTCAGGGGTACAGGCTACTTCTAACAGTTATATTCAAACCGGAATATTAGTGTGACAGTGTGACATGATCTTATGAGTAGAAAACAACTAGGCTGAATTGCACTCATGGAGGAAATCAGACCTGGTGCAAATTGTAGGGAAAGTGTTGTTTTTTAATTTTGAAGTACAAAAGTGGATGTTTAGAAAGACAGGCATCAATTCCCCTGCTTTCTTTCATCTAAAAGGGTAACTACTTCTTTAGAATAAGATTGTGTATCTCTCCTTTCACACTCCATCTTCTCTTTCATAATGGGGTCTGAACTGCCTTTGTTATGACCAGTTCTAACACTCTCTGTTCTCTCTGGACTCTGGACCATCTGCTAACCCAGAAAGAGAGAGAAGGATTGTGTGGGAAGGAGCACAATAGACTACATATGAAGCAATAAAGCACATAGCTATCTAGCCAGGGTGAGGAGAGACAGTAAACTGTGATCTCCACAGCTGTTATCTTCACTTCTCATATGAAGAAAATGAGAAAAGAGGAAGCCAGCATTCATTAAAAATAAAAATGTTTTAATGTAAAAGCTTTCAAAAGGAACACATTCTAAAGTGATTTACTCCCTCCCCTTTCTTTTTTTAACATTGAAGTGTTTTATGAAAATGTTTCATTTATTTTAAAGTCAGTCTGAAATATTTCAGTAGTAACTCTTGAAACTTTTTCCATTTTAAGAATTGCAAGAAACTTTTGAAAAATAACTGATGTTGTCAATGACATTTTCAACAATTACTATATTTTAAGTTTCTGAAATAAAGTGATTCTTTTAGTTTTGCAAACTGTAAGAAATATTTTGATTAGTTCCATGTGTACTGTTTCCTCAGTATCACACAATGCATCAGTGCTAGAACTAGGATTAAAATTCCCAGTCTTAATCTTCTTTGTTCTAACTGTCAATGCTCAGCTCTCTCATTACTAACTCTGCTATTAAAATCATTTAAATCAACAGTATAATACATTTTTGACAAGGAAGTTTAAGTATAAGCAGAATTAAGGGAGTGTTATTTAAAAAAATAAAAAAGAAAAAGGAAAAGCTGCGATATTTTTCTGCTTTGTACAGAAGACTACAAAAGATATACAGACTTTCCCATCTTCTAAAACACCATACCTGCAGTACAACATCCTGCTAGTGACCAGCATTTCCAAATTTCCAGTGATAGTGTACAGCTCATGCTGGTGTGAATAAATTCTTTAAACTTCTGTTTGCTGGCTGCCAACTGTCTGTCTTTTTCTGTTTCTATGGAGATGGCAGTTAGTTCAGCAAAAGGAAGTTAAGTGAATTCTCTACAATAGTCATGTCCAACCATTGTAGCCTCGAGGCCTAAAATATTCTCTCAAAATAACCAGGAAGACATAACTAATATTCTGGGGCTAGGCTATTGGCTCTGGGTTAGGACCAGAGTGGAGAATTTCTGTGACATGGGAACATTGGCACAGGAGAGCACAGGAACTGAGGTTTATATTTAATATGCATATTACTGACCAGTCAAAATAATCAAAGTGTGAACTAATTTCCCCACTTTGACTGCAAAAAAAAAAGCATAACCCAAGAAATCTCAACTTTATTTTTCTTTTTTTTTTTAATATAAAGTACATAAAACATGTTTTATCAGAAATATTNCTAATTTCCCCACTTTGACTGCAAAAAAAAAAGCATAACCCAAGAAATCTCAACTTTATTTTTCTTTTTTTTTTAATATAAAGTACATAGAACATGTTTCATCAGAAATATTATGAGTGTTCTTTGACCTACATAAATCAGGAGAGAAGGTCATTCTCTTTCTTATCTTTGACAGGTCTTGTAGTCTCAAAATGTATGTGCTGCTTTTACCAAGCTAGACAAGATGCAGTAACAAATCTTGGTGATTTCTTTCTTTTTCTGTTTAAATGCTGTCCAGCATTATAGTAAAATGTTATCTCAGCTGTTGCCTGATCGTCTGCTAAAGGGAAGAACTGTGTGTTTATGAAGTAACTGCTATCTTGAAACACAGGAGAGATTTTTCTTTACCTTGTCAGCCAAAATGACAAGTGTTTTGTAGCTCATTTAGGGTTTTTTTTTGTTGTTTTGTTTGTTTGTTTGTTTTTTCCCCAGTATTTTGGACACTGATGTCAAAGAAACTTCAGTCTTGGGCAGAAGTAAATGAGAGTCTGTTCCACATAGTGAGCCTCTGGTTTACCTGGAGATCCAAGGAGGGCTGCAGTAAGGAGGGGAACAGCAGACCTTCCCTTTATGTTCCAGCAGCAGAAATTTCCCTTTATGTTCCTTTGTGCTGATAGGAAAATGCAGCTGTATTTACCTCCAAAGAAAGATTGAGGAAAATCTTACACAAGTTACAGGCTATGTGTGGGGACTTCCCATTTTAAATCAGTAAATTCTGGGGGTGTGAGAGACATACACTTTCCTTCTCCTATTTTAACAATGTTGCACCAGCATTGAAGCTGTGTCCTGAAAAAAAAAAAAAAAAAGGGAAAAGGGTAAGGGGGCATTTTAANCTATGTGTGGGGACTTCCCATTTTAAATCAGTAAATTCTGGGGGTGTGAGAGACATACACTTTCCTTCTCCTATTTTAACAATGTTGCACCAGCATTGAAGCTGTGTCCTGAAAAAAAAAAAAAAAAAGGGAATAGGCTTAGTGGGCATTTTAAATTGATGGCATTTACTGATTGAGCTGGGGGAAAACAGGAAGATGCTGGATAAATGAGCGGGAAAGTTCAGGAAATTTCAAGAAGCCAAGAATAAATACTATACTCTGTGTTCTTCCTTTTATCCCAGAACCAATGTGTCTCTCATTGAAAGGCAGATATATTTGTAACTTTATTTTTTATTCTTGTAAGTAACTCTGCAGTCATTAACATCTACTTCTTAAATTTACTGCAAACTATTTTATATACCTTAAAAATTGATATTGTAAATGAAACATTTAAAGTTAATTTCTATTCCAGCTAATCAAGAGCAGTAATTAAACACCAGGTTCCTTAAATTATATTCTATCACAGCCTTCATGTTTCCCATCACACTACATATGGTCCAATTGTTTACAGATGACAAAAAAAAAATCCCTGCTCAGATGTTAAATCAAGATGTTTTCTTCACTTTCAAATGGTAGGCTGGCAGCCAATTTTCACAATGAGTTATTCTGAGTTAAGAAAAAAAAAAAAAAAAAAACACACACAAAAAAAAAAAAACAAAAACAAAAAAAAAAAAAAAAAAAAACAAAAAAAAACAACCACAAAATAAAAAATANACACACACACACAAAAAAAAAAAACCAAACCAAAAACCCAAAAAACACACACACACAAAAACAACCTCAAAATGAATAGAAAAGAAAGGACATTAGGCTTGCACAGCCCATTAATATCAGGGCCTGCCAAAATGAAGCATTTTCTTAAGTGTATGTTCAACCCCGTGTCGGAATAATCTCTTGGGAAGTTTATCTTTTTTGTGCACATTCGATGTGAGGCTAGAAAAATCAAGAGGGAAATGTTTTATAGCCAGAAATAGGTAACGTGACATCAAAGCATAGACAGAGTTCCCTATTGGTACTCTTTGGCAGTGTGAATTTCATAGTGTTAAATAGCAGAGGATTAAAGCATCTCAGGGCTTGACTCTGCCATAGTGCCACTGCATATTTAGACTAATTCCTTTGTATGCCTGTCTGAAACAAGTATGAGTACAGAAAAGAAGCAGGCTCAAATCGTGGACTCTTATGCTGTAATTATTGCTGACACTTTTATGAGATTCTATTTTGGAAAGAGAAATGGGGTTGCAAGTTCTCAGACCACAGAGGACAGGATCACACACTGGGAAAAATCCCCTCAACCTCTAAAGCTATCAGAGATTATGAGACATCGTAATTTGAGTGTGCTGCATCCAGCTTTCTCCAATATGTTCCCACTAGGGAGGGAAGAAGAAAGACTGAATGGGGTCCCAAGATAGGAACATAGTACAAAATTCATCTGTGTTTTTGCTTTGTGCGGTGTCACATGAACAGCAGGATTAACACACTCTGCCCTGTTTTGGTTCCAGTTTTTAGCTTCCCCAGATATTTGAAACTGTGTGATGAAAAATTTTGAGCTATTTGTTTCTGATTGTTTGCAAGAAGTTGTTATGTATGAGTCTGTAGCCAAAGCTGTATGGAAAGTGTCATTGGAACAGAGGCTTTTGCTTATGCCAAAGAACTCTCTGCTGAGGCATTGGAAATACCCTGCCCCATGGGTTTCTGAAACTGTTTTCTCCAAGTGGCTGAGGCAGCAACTTAAAATGTGCTTTTAAATTAATACATGAAAACAATTAGAGGAAGAGCTTATGCTTCTCACTTGGTTTAGTGGTGATGCACAGCATTTTTTCTTAACACCTTTGACCACCTCAAAAAACTGTGGGTTTTTTTTTTTTAGAATTTTTCTTCCTACAGCCTTTCTGAAAAGTAGTAAGAAGTGTCTTACTTCTTACTAAGAGTTTTAATTTGATGCGAAGCTGCCACTTGAGGGAAGTCAAGGGAAGAACATCAAATTAGCACCATCAGTTACTTTATGGTGGACAGCTTTTGGCCAAATGAGTAAAGTGCATTAATTACAGATATGGAAAATGCTCTTGCTCTGCTTTCTGTGGACATATCATGGATGTAGAATACATTTAGAACAGGCACACCCACTTGTTTAAGTGCAGTATTTGCAAAAGAGTATTTTCCGCCTTTAGGAGAAGAAAGAGCAGTGATATTTCAGAAAATGATTGCTGTTTTAATCTTAACAATTAGGAACAGAAAGGCAACCTTTAAATATCAAGGAAACGAACACACTACATAATAGAAAATTGTCATTTTAATGCTGTTTGGAAGGATGAAAGAAAATGCATGTGCTATAATTCAATTTTATACTGGCTCATAGAAGCCTCAGTTAAGACACAGTATTTTAATGAAGGCATAAAAAAATAAAAAGCCACTTTTTTTAGTATATATATATATATATATATACTGAAAATATTTCATGTTTAGACTTAAAGCTTACTGAGGAAAGTTGAGTGGTAGACTTATTTGTAGTCAACAAATATGACCACACAANATACTGGCTCATAGAAGCCTCAGTTAAGACACAGTATTTTAATGAAGGCATAAAAAAATAAAAAGCCACTTTTTTTAGTATATATATATATATATATACTGAAAATATTTCATGTTTAGACTTAAAGCTTACTGAGGAAAGTTGAGTGGTAGACTTATTTGTAGTCAACAAATATGACCACACAAACCTAGACCACTCCACACATAACAGTGTGGCAAGATTATGTAATTAACAAATTGTAGCAATCTGAATTATGGTACACTGCATATCTACTTCTAGATCAGTAGATGTAGCTTGCATTTGCAATCTTGATATGTACAGGTTGCATGCCATGTATATGCCACAGTCAGTGTCATATGTAAGCTGAATGAGAATTTAGGTTCCTAAATTCTCTCCTAGTCTCTGTCCCTCAAGTGTGGTGCATCCTTGAAAGGCTTTGACCTTCAGTTTATCTCCCCTTAAATGAAATGTGCTTAGTTAAGCAAGTGAATGCTTGTTTCCTTCTTTTCCGACAAAAAGCCCTCTTTATTTTGGTTTGTTGTGTGTTGGATCTGATTTAAAAATTTGTGAGACATTTTGAGATCATGCAAAGAAAGTCATAAATATTAAAGGACATCTGAAGATCTACCAACGTATCACCAGTAGCCTTCAGAGAAAATACAACAGAAATAAACTAAAGTGCAAAGGAAAATTTCAGTTTTATCACAAATTTTATTTGAAAAATTAGTGTTGTTATCCATCATGGTTTGCAAGCACATGCACATTAAGAATGGTTGATTGTGGTGTTTTTCAAGAATGATTAAATTTGCCATGCCTTATTACATAATGTTTAACTGGAGATCTGTCATGTTGGGAGGGAGAGGGAAGTCAGGGAAGGAAATACATAACAATCACAAAGAAACATATTTTGTAGGGCAAGAATTCATTCCTACACTAACCAAAATTGCTCCTGTCAGGTTAAGGTCTATGAGCTGGAAAACTTGACTTTGATTTGATCTTAATTCCTTTTTTCTTTAAGATTAGGTAATAATGAACAAAATTAAGGTAAAATGAATGCATAGAGTTTTGTGGCATAGGAACAGAAAGGAAACATTTTTGCATAGCAAATGGAAGGGGCTGAAATGAAGATCAAGAACCTGAACATTTTCACAGCAGTCTGATAACAGTCACTTTTTAATGTTTTGTAAGCCTGCAAGTCTAGGTTGGTTCATTGCATTAAACTATGCTTCTTTTTTGAGGGTTTGGGGTTTTTTGAATGAAACGAAACCTTAACTTAAAATACAAGTTGGTGTGTGTGTTCAGATGTACTTTCATGGACTCAGTCTAGGTTTATTAGCCCTCCAAAAAGAGTGCTTGGCCAATAAAACTTTGAAAACAAGAAGATTAATTCATTCTTAGTTGTTTTTTGTAGGTCATTCCTACATAAGCATTAGATTGAGAAAGCAGTTCCATGACAACAATCTGCAAAGTGATAATGTAATAAATATTCTATATTTATATTGCATATAATACAAATAAAAGTGATATTTACATCTTAATTTTTCCTTGTATTTTACACAAACTATAAGCTCATGATTATTTGTGGAAGAAACATGTTTGATTTTTGAAAAAATATTCCTTTAGTTTATCTACTTTTTGGCTTGCAATATACTTAATAAGGCTAGAAAATAGTTATGCTGATAAAGAAAATAAGTAATGTGGATGGGACACAAAGGGCAGCTTGGTTTGTTATAAATAAACTACCCAGATTTAGCAAAATTGAGCTAAATGTAACCACACAATAGAACCCCAAAGACTGGATATCAGTCTTTACCCCCTGGTAGCTAAAGGTGGCAGAAAATGGAAAAGCAGTCTGGCTAAACCTTGTGAGAAAGAAAGGGAGTATTACTACAATCCAGTAGCATAAAGTACAGCTCCAGAAGAAAGAGGGAACTGTAGACTGGTGTCCTGAGCCAAATATTCTGGCCTGCATGTGAAAGATGTAGTTGTTTTGGGGTATTTTTATCAATTTTTCTTCAGATTATTGCCTAAGGAGGTGAAAATACACTACGTTTGGTAGACTTAGGCAAAAAGCCCTGCTCCTGTTTCTCTTTACATTTTAGAAACACTGGGTAAATATGCAGAGGATACCTCATCCTTGTCTTCTCAAACCTATTGCAGCAACCCAATTCCTACATGTTGGGCAACCAACCAATCCAAAGACTTCAAAAACTCCTTGGGTGAACAAAAACAACATAAAGGACAGGTCTGAAGCTAGGTCTCCCTTTTGCAAGATTAAAAATCTAAGGTCTGAAGGAACATACATTTGCAGGCTGGAGTACCATAAGGTGTTTAATATGAACACATATTATTTCCATTTCTTTTCTTGTCCTCTTACTCTGCATATCTCCATTGCAAACCAAGTATTCAAGCAGCTTCTAAAACAGGTACATATTATTTTTTGCCAGATTTAAATTCTTGGAGAAAATAATTCCCAACCAAGTCACTCCGCTGTATTCTGGAGTAATGTTTGTACCAGCACCCAGGAAAGGTCAGAAGACAGTGAAGGAGGGTTAGAGCAAGGAGCAGGGAGTAGAGATCAGGCAAAACCTTAAACTGATTGTTGCACTCAACAAAGGTTGCAGTGTCAGATCATGGTGGAAAGGCAAAATATGAGTTTGCTCTGTCGACCTGTAAGCAGTATCTAAGAAGTAATTGTTGTTTTAGTAGTTCTATAGTACAGCCAGCCAATTTAATTTTAAGATATGCATGCCACTTTTGCCTCTGGTTTTTATTGTGTGTACCAAAGGAATACGGTACTGGAAGTTTAAAAAGAAGAAACTTTTGTAGGTCACCTATTTCATTTTTCCAGCAATTCTAAATTGTTCCCTACAGTACATTTTCTACTTCTTTGTCATTTTACAAATTAAAAACAGAAGCAATGTGTGTAAAAATATTAAATTAACATTTATTTGACAATAGAGCAAATTACATTTATGTGAACTTCTCAATTAGCCCTGTAAAGCTTCCTTGGGACCACAGTACTGTGAAATCAGTAACATATTTTTATGTTGCATTAAAGATAGATATGAACTTTGTGTTGAGGAAAGGCTACTTTAATTTTCTTTTCAAGTTCAGAAACTGTGGAATGAATTTATTATGTTTTAAAGGAGATAAGAGTAATAGCACTAGAAAGTGGGTTGGTTTATATAAAAAGTGGGAGTAGAAGCACAAGCAACTGAATATTTCTTATCTTTCCCTGACAATATACAACTACACTTTTTCTGGCAAGTACTTTTTTATGTACAGTACTAGCTTCACACCATTCAGTTTCCAAATCATCTTTTGAAATTACCTCTTGTCCTATTAAAGTAATAGAAAAAGTAAATAGGTGGTGTATGTGAGCACACTGGAAAATGAGCTAAAAGTGTGGTATCTTTTTTATACATTTCCTTTGTAACCACTGTTCTTTTCCAGCTTGTTTTGCCATATACTTATGCATCTTGATAGCTGAATCAGGCTAATATGCACACCGTAAAATGTCTCTTTTCATGATGATCTTGCAGGTGTGGTACACTGGCACAAATATTGAAGACCCTGACAAAATCTTCCCATTTCTCTTTTTCACTTTCATTTTCTTCAACTAAACAGCACATACACTACAGCAGTGTAATGCTCTTCACATTTAAAACTGACGGAGATTAGAATAGGTTTAAGAAATTTTGTGTAGTGACTATACCAGGTGCTGATTCCCACTAAAAAAAAAATCTAGATTTTATAGTCCCTAGGGCTGTCACACTGTTATATCCTTGTGCTATTGTATTCACACTTTAAACTTTTAAAATTTAAAGTATTTATACTTCAAAATAAGATCTGGTCTTGGCTTGATATAATATAGCCCTGGAAAACAAAAAATTTGTCCTTACAAAAAATTTGAACAAAATTATTTGTTGTATATCCTGAGCTGTGAAACTTGATACATGATATATATGATATACAGCTGACATAATTTATAACTTTGCATGTTCTAATTTTTCCCTTCCATCTTAAGCTCATACTTGATGCATAGTTATATGACTAGTTGTGCAGTCCTTTCATAAGACAAATATTGATGCTGAATTCATGAGTAAAATGTGGGAGCTTTTGAAATGGGTTTGCTGTTGAGTTCTCCATAATACAGATTGTTTTCTACATACATACTTATTTGACCTCCATAAGGTAGCATGGTGTAAGTAAACATGCTTTCATCAGTAGCATGTAAGAGAAAGTTGAAGAAGAATTATCTAGTGAGTTCATAGGACTTCCCACTTAGCCACTCAAACAAACTTTACATCTCCTTCACAAGGGTTATACTATTGCTATGCTTTATCTTGTAACATTTTCCCACTGGGAAGAGAAAGGACTATCTAAAATGACTGAACCAGTATAGTCTGGTAATGCAAAACTACTTTGGGATATTTCCTGCCACTAATATTTAAAACTGGAGACAGGCAAACATCAAGAGGCTATACTAGGCATAAACATGTAAATCCATAATTTTCTGCTTCATAAGAAAGATGAGATACTATGATATTTGGTGTACTCAAATGAAGAATGTGCCATATAAGGATATACTAATGGTGTATTCAAAGTGTCTTTCAAGAGGACCATATTCTCCACTTGTCTTTTACTCTGCCCAGTGCTCTTCCCCTCTTAAATCTTTTTTTCTTTTTTCTTCTATTGAAAAATCCAATTTGCCAAGTATTGGTGTAGGCAGAGAATAATCAAACAGCAATTAGAGGTAGTAATTTCCATAAGTGATATCTGTATCCAAGATGTACCAGTAATAGGAATAGCAATTACCAAGTTTAAAAGAGGGAGCAGCAGGTGAACCTTTCACTGTTTCTCTCAGCTTGGTTCACACAATGTGACAAAGCCACTCTCTCAAAACCTCTGCAATTTCAGTTCTGCAGGATGGTGTGCTAGCAATATGTTTAATGGGCATCTTGAGATGCCCACTCCACTCCACAGTAATACCTTTCAAATTAACTAGCTGAGTATGACAATTCCACGCATATTCAGTTATAACTCTTTATAATCCACAATTAACAACAAAAAAATAAAAAAAAAATAAAAAAAAAAAATCACATTCTATGAAAAAGGTAAGTTTCTATAAACCAGAAATATGACTGCAGGTTTATTGGATTGTATTAACTGAGTGGTGATAATTTTATGTAAGATTATTGCACCTAGACAGGAAAGGCTTTCTCAGTTCCAATATTGTAATAGAGCTTCACAACATTTTAAATAGTGTTTTTAAATTAAACAGTCCTGCTCAATGGTTAACATCCAAAACATTGCAATTTCTCTATCATTATTTGTAAGCAAATATCCTGTAATTACCACTGGAAGCATCAGAAGAAGAGCTTAGAAACTCAAAGAGGAGGAGAGAAGTGGCTTGATGAAAGAATTTCTAAAGCAAATAATTGGAGACTATATGTTCAAAACCACTAAATAAACTGTGCATCCTCCTCTTAAATTTATGAGAGTCATTTCACTCTCAGAAATGTATCTTGTGAAACAAGCAATAATAAACATTTCCTTTTATCTGCCATTTAAATGTAAAGTGCAGAAATGGTAATCCCAGGGTGTGGTGAGTATTTCTGGAGTGGGAGGGGCTGGTGATTTTTTGTTTTGTTTTTTCCAAGGAAGGCAGAAATTAACTACATGCATAGTATTGTTTATAAAAGATTAGAAGTTATCTTCCTCTGAGCATTTAACATAGATTTATCTTGACCTGAACTGCCTTGTTTAAATACAGATTGGAAGGGAATGTTTTGGTGCACTCTGAGGTCAGTGTAACTCCCTTTGACATGACATACTTAATATATCTACTTCAGCCTGATAAAGCCAGACAAACACATCCTTTCCTGTCAGCCAAAAGACATCTTTTCATGAAAAGAAGAAACAAATTCAGGCAAGCTTTAGCGCCACCACCCGGAAAACCTGGAGGAACATAAAGTGTTGGCTCGTTTACTAAAAAATCCAAACATAACAAAACCAGGAAAAAGAAAAACAAACAAACAAAAAAAAAAACCCAAACCCAAATAAACAAACAAACAAAAAAAGCCCAAACAGAAACAAAA
>NDXB01002100.1:4709-18613 GCA_002631895.1 Agapornis roseicollis
TTTTTTTTTTTTTTTTTTTTTTTTACCTTTTTTATTTAAAATGAGCTCACCAGCCCCCATCCACTTCTTTCTCAGCACGGAGAGGGTATTTTTGCTACATGCTGTCTCACATAGGAAGATACACTGAAGTGGTCTGGAACAGCTTTTCTGTTCTACTCACTATCAGCAAAACAAGCTGGGCCTGAGGGTATTTGGGTGCTATTCTACAAAAAAGGTAAGGACCAACCAAGAAGATAAAAACCAGGAATTCACAATAATAATCCTAGAAATAAGGCCATTAATCATGCCTTAAAAATGAAGGTAACAATTCTTGTCCTCACAGTTATAACTTCTGTTACACACACCTTTTCTCAGGTATTACCACCACCAGAGTTTCCACTGGATAAGAACATGAAATCTGTGCACCTTATAGTCTGCTTTAGCTTGCTGCAAACACATCTATACCCTCTCCAGCCTTACAATTGCACTAAGCACAGAATAAGGCAGGAAGTTTTTTTATGGAGGTCTGCAAATTTCTCCACAGAAATCTTTTAGTAGTCTCTGCCACTAGTAAAACTAGGCGTATTGGCTGAAACAAACTGTAAGTAAAGCAGTAAGTAGAAGGTTTACTCCGATGCTTCCCTCTTTACCTTTTTGCTCCTACCTGATGCACGAATTTGAATCAATTGTTGGTGTTCACAGATGTATCACATGCAAGCAAAATGAAAATCCACTTCCTCTTTGACCTATTATTTTGACTTTTCACACTCAAAAGCAACTCATGATAGTTAGAAAATTGTAAGGGAGGTATGTCAGGGAAATCCAGAATAAAAGAAAATCCCCCCTTCTTCACATTAAAAAGACAGACTTTTGTTTCCTATTTGCCAACCATTAATGGGGCATAAAAAATGTGTGATTAGAACCCTGAGAGTTGGCATGGCTCAAATACTGTATATTGATGAACCACGTTGGAATGGAAATCAGATGAAAAGTATTCCTGTAGTGGCACTTTAACCTAACTGTTGACAGATGGAGAATGGAAGCAACATAAATGCTCTCTTTTTGTGTCAGCACTATAAAAATGTCTGACTAGCCCATGAAAGATGGAGATGAAAGCTTAGGCAGCCATTAGAAACTGTGCCTCACCTCAAGCAATAACTCATTCCCATGGTATTATGAAAATGGTTTTATTGCAGAGGATTACTTCTTCCCCTTCTGCAAAAATTACTGCTTATCAGCAGTGCAGAAATAAAGGCAGAAACTCCCAATCTTTTAAATCCTCCTATGCAATCTCCTATCTAATGGTCAGGAATTTAATAAAATGTAACATTTGATTAAACCAGTTTGCATGCCTTTCTGAAACCAACACCATCATCTGAAATACAGCCCTTTCAAATGTCCTGCCATTAGTTCACAGCAGCCTGATTGCCTGTTGCGTTTATTTATACTGAGTATTAATGCTCTGCAAACTGCCTTGATTGGAATCTGAGTCTTTTGGCAGACCTGGATTGGAAATCAAAAGGCAGTTGTAAGGGCAAGAAGAAATTCAAAAGCAGTGTCAAATAAGGAAGTTTCATGGAGTTTGTGGGGGTTTTTGTTTTATTTGGCCTGGGGTGGAGCATGTCCTTTTATGCAGAATGCATTTTGGTTTCTGCTTGGTCCTAAGCAGTCAAGCTTTAGTTAGAAAGCAAAACCGAACCACATGGATTTTAAAATTCAAACACTCATGAAATTGAAAGGATCGAGGATCTCCATCATCAACACAACTGAAGTTACATCAGTATGTCATCAAGGGTTCACAGGCTCCCCAGGGTACAGGAATTGAGACTGTGAACTGAAAAGTGAACGTTTATAGAGTCAGTGCAAGGCAGCAGTAATGCGTCCGTATAGGACCCTGCAATCCCCCCATGGTATCAGTGCCAGTCAGAATGTGCAGCTGACATATCACGGCAGCTTTATCCAGATCTTGCTTGACACTCCAAAGCCACTCTCTTGGCAGTTGCTTTCAGGAATGCCTTTTACAAACCCATGTTGATGGCCTGGCCAAACTTCATGGGATGGCTGCAATGAAAGAATGTATCCTCACTTGGTTAAAATATAGTTTTAGTTTTACTTTCTTCTGTATTTCAGGAATCTCCACAGCCAAAAAAAATCTAAGCAAGTTTGGCTTCAAATGGTGCTGACAGCATGTTGGCTGGGCCACTAAGGCTATTCCCAACACTTCTTTGGTAGCTGTGTGTGCCTGCGTGTGAATAGGTGTGCTAACGAAAGAGAAAGGGAAGGAGCTGCACAAACAGGGAGATACAACTCTTCACATGGCTACCTCTCTGATGAGCAACCTCAAATTACAAAAGGAACAGAAAATACATCCCACAAACTCAGAACAGCCCTGGCATGCAGAGCAAGCATATTTTGTCAGACACTCCAGGACTCAACGGAAACCCTACATGACAATTCTATGACTGTGGTCATTTTTCAAGTGTCATACTTACTACAAGGAGGTATAGTGGGCTCCCACGAAGCCTTAAGGCTCCCTTTACAGAGTGCAAAGGAAGGCTGGAATAGCTCCCCAGCCTCTGGTGGGACTCAAGCCTTTTGCTCCTCAGACACCGACATGAACATCTGTAAGAAGATACTGCACTTCATATCTGCGAGGTCTCATTCTCATCATATGCTCAGGAATAGTATCCATAGTCCTTTTTAACTTTGACCATACAGCTCTCAGCTACATTTTCCTGAAGCTGTATTTCAGCTAGCCAGGTAGCTCTGAGTGTTTTGCACAGAGAAATGGGGTTCATAATCCTGGAGTATCTGTACTCGGATCTTTTTACAAAAGAGCTTAGATAACATCACTCTGATGCTCTGTACCTTCATGAGGAAGCTGAGCACCTGCCTTGGAACACAGTCATTTTCTCTAAAACCATATGCCCAGCTGAGCTAATCACTCAGCTGTGTGTTTACTGGTATAGAACCACATAACCAGAAACCACTTACAGAGAAATGTTCTTTGCCACCATTACAAATGCTTAAAGCTTGCCAGCATTCCCTTATTACACCACACCATATCCCCTTTCCCATCCAAATCTTACCAACCTCAACATCCAAAGTCTGCCACAGAAACAAAGTTTTCCAGGGAGAAGGGAAAATCTATTTTTATTTTCTATCTATCCATCCTGCAAGGGCAGTTGTCAGTTTGAGTTCAGACAAGCAGTATTAGCAAAGTCCTGAGTGCTGAAGTATTTAAATCAGGAGAGACTTACATACTGAGTGTTTGCTGAGTCTGGCCCTTATTAAAGAGATGAGAGACATTAGCCACACATACAGAGAATGCATTTTAAATGAAACCGACAGAGTCACTGATGTTGAAAACTTAGCTACATTGCTTGTACAGTAATGTTCTTCCAAAAGTTTCTTAAATGTGCTTAATTTGCATAACACCATTATGAGTTCCCCTGTCGGAGACTCATTTAATAATAATGCCATGCTAAAGATTGACATGATAGCTTATTATGGCTTCAAATACTATGTAAATAATATTTTAATGGCTTCATTCAAAACCATTACTGTCAATCAAAAAAATACCTATATTTTGGCTTCTCATTTTTATGTCCTTAACTAACATTAAGAAATAAAAGGCAACTTATACATAAAACCTGTAACAAACAGTTATTTTCCTAACAATCTGGTCTAAACTGCCATGAAAACAACACAACTTGGTCATAATAGCAAAATTCTAATTTGAGTTGCCCTGTTGCATCTCAGTACCACAAAATCAATTCTGTGGGTTAGGATGAACACTGTTTATGGACATCAGCTCAACAAAGACGATGTGCATAATTTTGTCATCAAGAGGAAAATTCCACATTTCTGTATTAGCATCTTGTGGTGCAGGAAGTGCTCTGCACAGTGTTTCATCAGAAGGAACTGCTACCCCTACATACTTCCTGCCTACTCCTTTCCTAACCAAAACTTCCACAATGATTCCCCATGCTGCAGATTGGATGAGTCACATACCTAAAGCAATGGGACATTTCAAAGGAGGCACAAAACTGAGGGTCCAAACTTAAGCAGAGAGGATTTAGAATAGATATAAGGAAGAAATTCTTTATCAGAGAGTGTTGAGACACTAGAACAGGTTGTCCAGGGCTGCCCTATTCTTGGCAGTGTTCACAGCCAGGCTGGATGGGTCTTGGAGCAATGTGGTCTAGTGGAAGTTGTTCCTGCCTGTGGCAGGGGGGTTGGAACTGGGTGATCTTTAAGGTCCTTTCCAAACTAAACCATTCTATGATTCTATGAAAAGTCAGGAAGGAAGCCAGGAACAAAGCCAGGTAGGTAGCACTGTGCTCACCAAAGGTGGAAGCCCCTGTATGCACATAGCCTAGGCATGTACATGTGAAGTACAACAACACAAAATCTTGGTGGCCTACCCCAGCCCATGTCATATTTCATGCAAAATCATCTTCTTGCAGCTGTGTCCCTTTCCTTACCCTGTGCCTATGCACACAGGTGCAGAACAAGTCCCCATAGCATTTCAATACATTATGCACTTTTTTTTCCTTCTGGCAAAAAGCTGTCCTCTGCAGTGCAATTACAATATTGTAAAGATTCAGTGTGGTATCAGTACCACATACCAGGCCCTGGGCTTCATCTTGTTTACAGGAAAACAGCTTAGTGTAGGCAGATGTGTTCAATCAGGGTGAGGTTATTTTTGATTGCAGGATTCAAAATTAACACTGCAATAAAACCAGTTCTATGCCAGTCATGTTTACTCTGAAATACACTCATTAACAACATTCAACCATGTACCTACAACTCTACAAAAATATGACCTCACCATACACTGAAGGGGAAAAAATGAACCAAAATTACAAAATCTGTGTCTCAGCCAGGGAGCCGCTGTCTTTTGGTTTCTCTATTTTGGGGAAATAAGACACCCCTTCTCTTGAGAAGTTCAACAGCAGCTCCAATTTCCCAGAGAGAAATGTGTCATCTACCCTGGTTTGAGACGGATTTACTGACATGACTCCTGCCCCATCCCCAGCCAAGAGGACAAAGCCCATGTAATGGGCTCTTACCTGCACCTGGTAGTTGTTCAATGTCCTCTCTGCTATGGATTTAAGTTTTTTTAGTAACCTGAAGCAAACCACTTGACACTTTTTTACTTCAATTCTCCTCCCACAGGATGATCTCTACTCAATAAAGAGATTGTAAGGTTACAACACTGACCATGAGGTGCTCAACTGCTGTTTCATGAATGATCATACCAATACCCTAGCTAGACAGTAACAATTAAAGCTAAAGCTGGCATCTTTCCTTTGCTCTCTGTCCCTGAAATACCTGCTGCAGCCATGCCAACTAGGCTGACCTTTCTTTACAGAAAGAATAAAACCTACAAATACTGTACATGGATGGGCAAGACTAGAATGAAACACTTAGGAAATGCAGCACACCTCACATATGTCCTTACCTCGGAAAGCCAAATTATTAGCATAAACACAGTGTGCTCTCTTAGCATTAGAATTAAAACTGGAGAGCGGAGGCAGAGGGAGCCCGTTGTTAATGCAGACAATTCAGCCAGACAACAGTTGGCCTTACTAATTAGCAAAACAGTGCCACTTTCAGAGCTCTCTTTGGGTACTCCCCAGGGAGTTTCAGACATCAAGGCAGCTAATATGTTTTCCAAAAAAGCTGGCAAGAGCTAAAACCTGCACAGCCAAATACCTGTGTGCAAGGAATCACTTTCCTGTGCAAGTCCCATGCTGAGAAAAGCCTGGATTCACTCATTCATAAAAATTTTGCCAGCCTGCACGTTCCGCTGCAGGTCTGCTCTTACACTTGTGTTTTGTTTCGTTCTCTGCTCTCATTTCAAGCTCTTGGACATAGATGGTTATCAGAAATTAACTTTCTTTTTTAACATGCATTTCTCACCCTAGTAAGGAAGAAAACTCCAAAGTGTGAACTTTATAAGTCCAAGCACAAGAATAGAATCAAATAAACCTGCTTCAGTCCTCTTAAGGAGCTTCAGCGAATTTTGGAGACAAAAAGAATCTGAGATTTTGTAAAGCCTGGAATTGGACTTAAAAATATACCTGGCTGGATATCAAAACTGTGCCATTTAAGTAAATCTAACTCCTTGCTTCCTTCTGTAACCAAAGCACATCTCCCTGCCTTCCAGCTCTCACGCCCAGCAGTCTGAAGCCAGCCCCCAATCCCACCATGGTCCAGCTGCCACATGCTGTTCCAGGCAAGTTAACATGCAAGCCAGGCTACAGCCGGTTCTCAATCTCTACTCACTAACTCGGAGATGAAAGAAACAATTCTTCTGGGAAAAGCTGTGTACTTCATACTGCATTACACTTACTTCAGCCCATGTTAGTGTATTTAAAGCACTGCTGGTTACTTAGCATAAAGATTCAACTAAAGCCATTCATTATAAGTCTGTCATGGAAGACAGAAAGACCTGTTCTGCCATAGAGGGTATTTTGGCTCTATAAAGTATATGATGGCTGCAGAAAAAGATAAGCCTGAAGTATAGCACACAAGAATAATAACCTTAAATGTTAAAAGCATATTAATATTTCATCAGGGGAACCAGAGGAGCTGGAAAGCACTAGAGGCCCTATCACATGATAATCATTTGATAGGACACTACAGCCAACCACAGGGATAATTCACAGGGATTACAACTGCTCTATTTTCACTGGCAGGCAGCACTGGATGCACTGACAGAAGGAATTCGGTTGTGCGAACAACTCCTGAGTAATTAATCAGGGTCAGGGCAGGATCTGGTTTCAGAGAAGTCAGGCTTGTTACTGGCACTGCCCTCCAAGCTTTGTGCCAGCCCAGTTGTCCCATTTCTTCTGTTCATGTAAGTCGAAGGACTGCTGCCTGCTACAGAATTCAGTGCACTGAAATAACTTGTTCTGCATTAGGCTGCCATGATCACATTTCATTTTTTTTTTGTCTAGCCCACCCATAGATAATGACCAAATGCTAAAATGCCTGAGATGCAGGATCAGTGTTTGGATTTAAACACCCGAATCTGACGGCCACTAGGTCACTCACGAGACTGACTCTAAGGTTCAAGCAGGATGCTTGTACAGCAACCTGGGAGGAGAAGGGACACAACCCAGTAGTTTCTCACCCAGAAAATAGCTCCTCAAGAGAAAATGGACTAGATTCATGCAGCGATCCATGCATCTCCAGGTAACAATGTGAAATGCTGCCTCAAAAGCCTCAGAATATTACAACAGAAGAGACAAATAGCAGGGAAGACACCACAAAAGCCTGACATGAAGTAACACTGTAGAAAAGCCTGAAGTTTCTGTCCTTGTTCTGTGCTCTAACTCACAAGCAAGGAAACAGATCATAACATTAAAAGTGAGAAAATTCAAAACTGAAAAAGAGTAGAACTTTTCCTGCACAACTTAATATACTGAAATGTTACTGTCACTGGAGGTCAAAAAGGCCAAGACTCAAAGCAGGGTTAGGTATTTACATGGTTAACAAGAACCTTCTCTGTTATAGCTGTAGACACCAAGTTTGGAAGGGAAAGGCATAACAGAGTGCTTCAGGGTCTAAGCCAACATTTAACACTAAATCATAGAATGGATAAAGTCTTAGGAAGTGGAAGGACCTCAAGTTAGGAAGGAGTGGAAGGGACCTCAAAACTCATCTAGTTCCACCTCCCTGCCACAGGCAGGGACACCTTCCACTAGACCAGGTTGCTCAAAGCCCCATCCAACCTGGCATTGAGCACTGCCAGGGATGGGGCAGCAACAGTTTCTCTGGGCAACCTGTTCCAGCCTCTTCCCCACCTGTTTCATCTGCATTCAAAGTGTTTACGTTGCATGACATTTAAGTGCCTCAACCATAGCTGAGGCTTTGCTTGATCCAAAACTGAAGCCAAGCCAGACTCATCTCATTTTTCCAAGCCTTTCACTATACTGAGTGTGGCATTAAAACTGTCCTTCACATTTCTATGAGGAGCAGCAAAGTCAAGCTTTGATATTAATTTATCCATCTGTTTTTCCACTTCTGGAGCAGAGGATGACTGCCCATTACACAATGGTTTTGTCATTACTTATTCAATTTAAAATGAAGGGAAATGCCAAATAAGAAGCCTGAAGGTTTTCTTTGTTTCTCTCTGTCTTCAGTGTATATATTGGAACACACCTAAAGGCATACGAGCATACACACTATGTTGTACTACCACCAAACCATTACCTTCTCTTGAAATCCAGACTGAGCAGTCTTTTATTAGTTTTCCTTAAGCATACACACATTCAAGTAAAAATAAAACTGCCTGTGATCGGCCTTCAGGCATCAAAATGTGTGTGGTCAAGTGTCATCAATCTTGCATCACCAAAGAGCAGCCTTTTGCCTCCTCTCTTCCCCACACCACTAAAGCACATTAATTAAAACTGTGTTTGTTCCCTCCTCACCCCAGTGTGAGCTCATCCCCTCGTGATACATTCTGACCTTCAGGAAATAGGCTGCTTCTCTGCCCCACAACTCTGCAACATAAAGCTCAGATCTTCACAAAACCATTTCCTAATTGCTTGTCCATGATCACATTTATCTCCCAGGCAAGCCCAGACTGCAGTTGTTAATAGTGTAAATGGTAGCTAGAGCAACAAGGACTGTGGTTCTGTTTATTTCACAGCTATCGAAATGAAAGTCTACATTAGCATCAGTAACCTGAAGACATTATTCACACAAACTTTTAAGCCTGTTTAACACGATTTATTAGAACTTTGGGGCTTTGGAGTAACAACCCATAGAAACAAAGCCATAGAGGACAGCCATTGCTGCCACAGTAAACTTTACATACAGTTAAAGCAACTGACACGATCAAATAGGAAAAAAACAGCATAAGGCGAGAGCTGAAAAATAATTAAGGCTTTAACTTAACTCAACTACAGCAAGATCTATTCTGAAGGAAAAACCCCACATTTTCCAGTAATTCTGATTCAGTTATATTTTTACCGTATATAAATGAATTCTAATTGTGCTCATATAAGGTTAGCTTTCCTGCATGTAGGCATTTAGAAAAATGTTAAATTACATTATCTACATGCACTGGAAACATAATACAAAGGATTATGTGAAAAGCCAGGAGCAGCAGGCCAACATGAGCAAATCTCTTATGTAATGTCTGACAAAGCCTGACACAAGCGCAGAAATAGAGCCCACAATTTCCTGGGAACCATTCTTTTTGCAAATTAAACATTTAATTACAAATCTGAGTCCATAAATAGACTCTTCGTGTTGGAAGAAGGAAAGGACCCAATGCAGATGCGCCGCTGGATTAAGAGAAGATCCTGAAAGAAATTTATCAATGTCACAGGTAATTAATTAGAACTCCCCATCCACAGATGGGGATGGCTGTGTTTATCAGCCAGGATTCCCAGAACAGCAGGTGGTCAACAAAGAGCTCAGCAAGTTCTCTGTCTGCTCATCTACCTAGCTGTGACTTATCTACATTGCAAACACGTGGCTTTAAATTATTCCCACTGGTGAGAGAAATTCATTGTTGTCAATTCTCACGTTTATTATCTTTAGACTTGTGATATCGGCTGCTCTTTTGTGAATCTCTAGTTTTGGAGGTCATGTGGTTACACTTGTATTTAAGGAAAGCTGATGAACTTCTAATCGTTATTTCAGAGAACAGTGTGAAAAAGATGAACTAAAACGATTCAAGCACACGAGAAGGCAAGCACAAAGAAACCAAAATGTAAATGTAGGACTTCTAAACATCCACTTTATTAGGCCTTTTATATTTTGGGGACATAAACGGGTAAAATCTTTAATCTTACCAAATATACAGCAGTGCTTGCAGCATTTAGAAAGGATACTAAATATCCATGTACAAACATCAACATGCATGGGTCTGCTGCCTAAAAACCCCAGCCAAGAAAAACCACACTTCTAAGGTGTATGTCTTCAAATAAAAACAAAACAAAACCCAGTAAAACAGGATAGGAATACATTTTTCTGGATGTGAACAGACTCTTGTTCTCTTGGCATACGAACTTGTGGTGTCAGCTCCTGGGAACAGTTTCTGACTATACTGTGGCTCTTTAGTGGTCTTTTTTTGAAACAAAGCACATCTCTTTTAGTTCCTCATGAATTACTCTCAAGATCAAATTAGTGTGATAGCCTGAAATGAAAAACGATGGCCAGTACACATAAGCAGCCTCCCCAAATCATGTTTTCAAACAACACAGCTCCCTTGTATTGGTTCTCTTAGCTATAAACATTGGCCCAATTCTTTGAATGCAACTCAGAGCCACAACTTCCCGATCAGAGATAAAATGGCACTCACTGAGGCACAACATGCAAAATACAATTAAAAGTGCCTCCAATGACCTCTGCCGCCCCATGCTAAAATGATTTTCCACACCAAGAGTGTGCGAGAGAGCTGATCCCGTTGCAGTCTGTAGCAGCAGTGACATTTGGCATTTTACCATATGCAGTATGGAACTGCTCACTAAGAACTCATTCCTCTAAATGCTCAGCTGTGTGCAAAGACCTACAAAAGCAAGAGGGTGCTGAGCCCAACATGGGCACCTATGGGAAGAACCGAGTTAAGCAAAAGCACGTGCATCGGTAAAGTCAAGGTCCCAGTAACCTGATTGCCATTAGGAAGGTCTCAAGAATAACATGACATACAATTTATCAAGTGGAGGCATAATGACAACTGGAGTGCTAACCTGGTCATTCAAGGCTCAACTTAATTAGCAGATACGGTCATTCACTTACAGCACTTTATGTCTGAAACTGATTAGAAGAAAAAAACCCAATTGTGCTCAAGAGCTTCATGTTAGCAGAGTCCTTTCTTTCCAAGAGAGGAGATAACAATACACTTTAATTTCAGGTAATAATAACCTCCAAAAATGTTTAGGCCTTGTAACTAATATGTTAAAAGGGTAATCAACATAAGTGAGAGGAGCCTAGGAGCAAAAGAAACACAATGAAGTCCAGTGTGTCACAATGATCTGCATTCAAATGAAAATACTTAGGAACAAGATTTTGCAACTTTGATGTGCAACGAATAGCATCTTTATGCTCAAACGCTCCTATTTGTTACATCTTTGGTGTAACAAAAGCTCAGCTGGTCAGTCCTGGGAGTGACCTGACATCCAAACAGCTCCTGAGATCTCATAACTCACATCCATAACTTACTGGTAAGTGGTTTGAAGTTGTCCCTCCAATCCTAGCACCCTGCTGGGTCCCCTTGTCCATCCTTCAACCACCTTCCCTATCAAAACAGGAAATATAAGACAGTCCAGATGTAAATGTGAATGGATTCTGAAGGAACAAATGTGAAAGTGAAAAAAGCAATCACATTTGCCAGCTCAACCAGTGCTTTAAATAAATAAGCAAGGGACACTTGGAACACTTGGAAATGACATCAGAGTCAAGTCCCATGCCAAAAAGAGCTACCAGTGGACAGTCTGCCCTGTTACCTCCGCCCTCTCCCTCCTACCTCAAGGCCAAGTCTGTACCTGTGGGAATAACCACAAGTGCTGTAACTGTACAAGTGCAATCCTGCCTTTAACTACCAAGACAGTACTAGAGAACTGCATGTCCCTCAGCTTCATGCATTGATGTGTATATTATTGTATAGCAAGGTCAACTTCAGGCAAGTATTAGATTATTTATAACTTCAAATAAGTTACTTTGCAAACTCATTTGCCAGACTTCCATGTGGGGCAGCATTTGATAGAACTATGGAAAATGGCCTGAACTTTAAATGACAAACAGATGAGAAGGTCCGATGAAAATCAAACACTTTTGAAGGCCATGTGTTTTCACAGGGAATATAAATGGAATTTTTAATTGATGCTGACTTCTGCTCATGGTAACATTTTAGGTGATCTCAATTAGTGGGGTTACAAAAAACAGTAAAGAAAGGAATGTAATTATGGCTAGCCCTGGAAAAAGAGATCTGGCAGAAGTATTCCCTACATTTCTTAATTCAGGGAGTAATCTCTTCTGTAATGTAACTATCCACAGTCAACATATTCTTGCAGCCACCAGGCACAATAACAGCTTCTTAATGTCAAAGATGCTGAGTACTATCCTATTATCTTTTAATGAGTTTAGCTTTTTGATCTCTAGTGATTTGGACAGGTCTGAGTGCAGAGCTCACTCTAGACTCTGGAGAAACAGGTTGAACTGGCAGTTCCCTTGAAGACTTGCTTGTGAGTTTGTGTCACCTGGCTTTTCTGAAACTTAACCCTCCAACTGCACAAATGAGGATGTATCCTCTCACAGGGGTGAGATGAGGATAAATATTGAAGCACAGAAGGTTCTCACATAACGTATTAATGGTAGCACTAAGAGTACCTAGAAATTACTCAAATTTATTTCCCACCTGACATCTGCCCATGTTGGAGTAACCAAGGTTCACTGCTTCTCATTCAGAGCTTCACTCAGATCAACAAGCTGTTTTTAAGCTGGGTTTTAAAGTATTTCCACCAACAAAAGTTAAATATGTTTTTCTGGCTCAAGATGGATGGGCAAAATTGTTTTATTGCACTGTTACAAAATCCTTTGTGCAGAAACAATTTCTAAATGAAAACCATCTTACTAAAGTAACAGCTTGCACACAAATGCACCACTAAAGTCATTATTTTTACCTGTGCCAGGAAAGCCTTTCGCATAAGATTAAACATATTTTACCAGCTCTGCATTAAAAAGTACTTTTTCTTGGTTCACAGTGAAAAAGCAAATTGTATCTTATCAATCATTTCTTTCAATCCCATTTTTCTGAGAAAGCTGGTTTAGCCACACAGAGTGAGAACCTGAGGTTACACAGCTTTATAGAAAAAAGTCAAGTCCAAGGCTGCTTCTATGTGCTCTTCATGAAATAGTGCTGTTTATCATTTACAGTTGTGCCTTGATATAAAGGCACTGAAACCAGCAAAACCTGCTACAGTCTAAAATTAGTTTAGTTTACTTAAAAACAAACCCAACATCACCACCACATTTGTCTCCTTTCAGGGAAGGAGAGCTCCTACAGTCAATCTGAACATGAATGGAGTCATTCACTGATTCACATCAGTGTTCAACTGTCCTGTCCCAACAAAGGTATCATTTTCTATTTCCTCTCAAGGATGAGGATTAAAAACCAACAAGGGACAGTGAGATGGAGCACCTATACCCTGGCCAGGAGCATGTTTTCACCTTTTCCCCCTTGGTCAAAGCACACTTCAGCTGATGCCACAGGAAGATTCAGCTAACTACAGCCTTCTAGACCTACATTCTCCTTTCCCAGACAACAGTGCCAGCCCTGACAGGACACATTTATCCTTGATGTTTTGGTAGGGTTGTTCTTATCTTGATGCTGTTATGGCTTTGCCTTTACACTTGAGGTTTTTCTCCAAGCTCTTCTGCTCATGCAAGAAGGCTTTTGCTCATCTGCAGCTATCAGAGGGTAGTCTCCTACCCTATGGGGTCTCTCGTGGCACAAGTGCAAATGTAAATGGCACAGAGACACATTGCCATCTTCACTGTCAGACAGGCCTTGCAAGCCACTGCCCATTTTGGTCTGGGGCAAATTCATGTCTGTCACAAGTTTGCACAGCTGTGGAGCCCCCCAAAGCCTTCTTCCAAACTAAAGACCTGGGGATGGGAAGAAAGGGCAATTTTGCAAGTCACATGCAGCTTGCTCCCCTCTCCTTCTCCCATCATAGCTATGTCAGGGTTCAAGAGAATCTGGGGTACATTCCCCAGTAAGCAAATCCAGCAGTTATTTGTGACTCAGAAATAATTGTTCCTTTCCCTCTACTTCTTGCACAGAGATCAGAGTCAAAAAGCCTGTGAGGGTCTTTCAACCAGGAAAAAAAGAAAAAATACCCACCCCAAACAAAAAAAACCCAACAACCAACCCCTTCCCCCTTCCTCCTCACCCCCCC
>NDXB01002100.1:18749-31377 GCA_002631895.1 Agapornis roseicollis
CCCCCCCCCCCCCCCCAAGATGTTCTTTCTCCTCTTGCAAAGAGAGTGGATATTTACCACCATCAAAAATTGTCCAAAGAAATTATGAGAAATACAAAAGCAATGGAAGTACCCTTGTTAAATCCAGTCTCACTTGGGAATATAAAATTTAGAGTTGCTATTCATGCAGTTAACGCTTCATCACAGCAGATCCTTTCCTTTCTTTTTTGTCTGAATTTGAAAGCTAGGAGATAGAATATCAGAACACCAAAGCATGGTGTTCTGAAGTTATTTTTCTCATTAGGTTTTATGCTCCAGGATATAGTTAGATCCCCTAGAGATTTATTGTCTTTCGTACGACAATCAGAGGCCTTGAAAGGTGTATAAGTATTAGTTTTGAAAACACATATGGCATAGAACAAAGAGAAACAGACTGATCAAACAGCGGGGGCAATGTACAGGAGTTAATAATACAAAATAATTCTGAGCAGCAGCCAGTTTTCACAAAGCAAACATCTCAATGTGGATGCCATATTGTCAATTAGAGCCAGTCATTTTCAGATGTAATGGGAAGTGGAATACAATATCTACATCTGATGTATGAACACAACTGTAAAGAATCAATACCATCTGGCTGCAAAGCATTTGGTCTTTTAGTCAGCAAAACCAGGCCGTTCACACAATAAAGAACAGCTCAGACAATATGGGAACTTCAGACTTTTCAGCATATCATTTGCAGGGCAATTTTTAAAAGAGGAGACAAAGTTTCAGCGGTGCTTTACCAATAAATCTGAACGTACAGAATAACCTCAGTGAGGGCCAGGGGTTGAGGTGGAATCTGTATTCCTTCAGGAAAGGTTTATGCCTTCACATGTGTTACATTACAGGCCAAATTCAGGGCCGTGTAAGCAGGTCCAGCGCCAGGTCTGGGTTTGGCCCTGCATTTTCTCATTACGCTTGTCACAAGACATCAGGAGTAATCACACCACACAGCACTGCGAATGCTAATAAAATAAACCAATGATTGATGAAGAACTTTATCCTGAAACATCAGCTATCTTAACTTGTGTTTCATGGGTACAGTGGCATTAATTGCTTCCATACTGGCTTTACTCTGTTTTGCAGAAATTAGCACCACTGCTATTTACTAAAACTGTATTTCTAGGCAAATTCTTTTCTTTTTCTTTCCCTGAAGTCCTCGCCCTGTTATTTACCTTCACCTTGACAGGCCAGATAAAAGAAACTGCGCGTCACATTGCTTTCCCCAAGCCTTCCCAACTGGAAAAATCAGGGCGTTCTCTGGACGCTTTAAGAGCTAACAAGGTCTTGAAAACGTGGGAACAGGATGGGTTTCTAATGATATGTAAATCTAAGGAATGAAAGAATTGTGTCATCAGTTTTCAGCAGGGGATTTTATAAAGTGGGGAAGGAGCAGTCTGAGCTCTGCTTGTCCAGTCTGGCCTAAGCTCTGGCATGCAGCTGACTCACAAAAATACTCCTGGACCTTAGTTCTCAGACAAGGCAGTCTTTGGGACAAAGGGCAAAAATAACCACAATGGGTAAAAAGCCAACTGGTTGAATTTAGGAAGGAGTGCCTAAGTAATGCAGGACATGCTAATATAAAGCCAGATACTGACTTATTGTGAATTGGTTTAGCTCTAGGGAAACTCATTCAGAAAGGTCAATTACATAAAGCTGAGGATCTGACCAGTACCATTTTCTAGGGTATTTTTTGTTGTACAGAGAAAATAATGTAGGAGTTCACACATTATGTCATATTCCACCCACACAAGTCTCAAAGAGACTCTGTACTCCCATGACAATACCAAACTTAGTATTTATTTGTATTTATAGGAATGTATTTTATATCCCATGAGGACTGAGCTCAATTATTTGTGACTCAACAGCATCAGGAAAGACTGCACAGCCAGCTCTGTAGGATGACCACTTCATGAGTGGCAGTCTGCACAGTGCTGTCCTGCTCCTCAGTCAATACCATCAGTGAAGACACTCACAGTGCAGTTAGAAGGAAGAAAACCTAGGATGTGAACAATACCTCTGAGCTAAAGGATGAATTCAAGCCTCCTGAACTTACTGTGGCTTGGGTTTTGTTTGTTTACAGTTACAAGAAAAGAGCTGAATGGCCTTTTCTAATGTCCTGGCTGCTAGTATTTCACCTGTACTTGCTACTTTGTCAGCATCACAAAATATTGAGGGTTAGCTCTTGCAACTTCTTTGTAAGCAAAGCTTACGTATCTTCAGACCTGCTGATGTAAAACAGTACAAATCCCAAGAGCTTGCTGCCTCTTGACTTTTCTTTAACTTTACAACTTCATGTATTGCATTACCATATACACAGACTGAGAGCAGGCAGGAGTTAGACCACCAGAAATCCGAGGGGGGGAGGGAGGGGAAAGGGGGGAAGGAGCCCACTTGACTGCCTATCCCCACTCCCAAACGGTCTCAATACAAGTTAAATACAACCCCTTCTACTTTTTTTCAAGACCTCCATCATACACATGCTGAGCGCTGCCAGGTTTCACTATACAGTGAAGCTAACAGGCAGACACACTCTCACACCACTACTCTGGGTTGTATCCCACCCCATTGACTCCAATAGGCCTCCACAATCTGTCCCCTGAAACACGTCTGGCTGCAATTCCTATTTTTTAGTTACGCCTGACAAATCCTGAACTGCTGATATCAGAATTTAAAGAAATACATGAAAAACACTATTTTCCTTTTAAAAAATTGTTCTCCTGGGTCTCCTAGAGATAATAATTACTGCTCTGCTCAGCTAGTGCCGTCATTATATCCCTCAATAAAATGGATCATTTTTAACTCTCAGGAGCATCAGGAGTGCCGCTGCTGCCTTGTGTGAAAGTAGGAATGTGTCAGTTTTGTTTAGCAAATATAATATTTAATGTCTTTGCTCTCGGCATTCGGGACCAGCACTGAGCCAGCTCTGTGAGGATGCAGAGTACACCCTGAACAGTCAAGAGTTTTAAAAGAAATTAAGCATGTAAAAAAAATTCCCCCGAGTAGAAAGCAAACCTAAAAGGAAAGATTTCCCCAGGAACACGCAAAATACAAAAGTCATAGCCAAAACCACTTCATACATTCTGATTCTGTTATGCTGTCAGGGATTGTGCCTCACTGCTGAATTAGTGGCCCATGTAACTCCCACTGCAGTTACCGGAAGATATTGCTGGATCTGACTGTTTAGATCTCAGTTGCCAGGGTAATAGTACACACCTCACAGTCAAGAGAGGACAATCAAAAAGCCTCAACATCCCCTTCTTCCAGCAATATTCATTGTTTACCCCCAACTTTAGTGACTATACTGCAGCACATACAAAAAAAGCCTCCTTAACGGCTTGAACTTGGGAAATACCAATGATCCCCCAAGCTGACTATCAAGGAGGTTGAAACAGTCAATTGCTCTGCAGAGATGGTACCTAGACTCTATGCCAAGATAATCACAATCTTTACCTAGTGCACTGGAAATACTATTGTGATTTTCATATCCAATCTAAGCCCTTCAGGTCTTCAGTCCTCCCAGGGAATATACCACCCTTTAACCAAAAGAACCCAGCAGACAACTCGCCTGTCCAGGCATCAAGGAAGTCACACTGGTTCCTTTGTTTGGAGCTGCAGACCCACTTAACATCATATTATATTACCTGTCTTTTCTATGGACTCACTGCCTTTCACCTAGGAGCATGCATGGAGCATGATTCAGAGGACAGCTCAGTGTCAGCCTCCTTGATGCTGGAGGCTGAACTGTCTCTCTGTGAATTAAAAAGCTCTTGTGTACAGAATCTTATCTCCTGAACTGATGTATCGATTTGGTTGAGGTTTTAACTACATAATTTGTAGTACATGTCCTGGAAGAAAGAATCTGGAAGGAAAAGAATATTTTTCTGATCATGGGGGGAAAAAAAAGAATGAAATGCAGGAGCAAGCCTCTAGGATTTCCCCTCTGAATTTCTGCAAGTTTTTGAATAGAGAAGCAAAGTTTTCTTCCTTCTGAAAAAAAGTCTTGGGCCCATAACTCTTCATATTTCCTAAGTCTGCATTAATCTTCAGCACACATAGGCAGAAACCCTGTTCCTCCACACCACTCCTTCTCATGATCTCCTTTCAGTCTCCAGTGACACAGCCCAGGCTGGCTCCACTTCTCAGGACTGAGCAGAGACCCAGGCCACATACTTGGCCTGCCCAGAGGAGATTCAAACAGGACATGGAATGCGCTTTGTGAATGGACATGACAGTCTTCTCTCTACTGGGGCTATAGAGAGTCCTCCTTAGAAAAAAAGGAGCAAAAGTCTTGAAGATAAGAAAAACCCTCACTACTTTGCAGACTTCTCTTCTTCAGCTCAAACCTCAAGAATAAAATTTAGCCTTTTAGCAAAACAAAAACAAACCTATAGCAAACAAGACGAAAACACAGGAGAGTGGTGAATACCAGCTGCTTTACAGATCTTTCCCAACATACTCCCATATTGATTCAAAACTGGTGTGCAACACCTGAATGCAATTCTTCAGCCTGAAGATGATATAAACAGAGCATTTCTATGCCATCAGTAACCTGATCCCACCCAGCTGGGCTGGCTCCCTCACAGCAGAGGCATTTAATCTCGCTGCATAACCATGCTACACCTGCAAAGACAAAGAAGCTGCCATAAAGGGGTTTCCAACCACAGCAGAAAGGGAGCTGGGGGTGGAAAAGAGAGGGAACAAAATAAGACCAGATCTGCTGCACTCATGCTTAATACGAACACACATGCATACACACAAAAATATCCATCAAGAAGATGAAGAGCTTCTAGGAGAGGGAAACTTGCTTGCTAACATCACACAGAATTAACTTTTACCTGACTAAATGGGAGCCTGGCAACAGAGCTCAGAGGAACTGAGCTCAAGCTGCTGATCTGCACAGATCTGGTGAGCCAGCTTGTGCTTCGTGTCATGGAGTCGTGTTTTCAAGATTAGCAGAGCCAAAAATAGGCTTGGAATCACGTTGCATTTCATGGAAGGGTTTCACCCAACGGCAGAGCAAAAAGGGTCATACAAGCAAGCAATAGTAGATCTTACTGAGTCCCAAGAATGGGAGGGAATAAGAAAAAGCATTCTGATATTTTTGCTTGGCAGAAAATAAACTTTTTCACTCTGATGTCTTCTTGCAGCTTTGAAAGCAAAGGATATCCCATTTACAGTGCCTGGGCACGTACCATAAGGTTTCACTTGGCAGTTTGGAGACTTATTTTCAAGGTTGATTTAAGCACATGGCAAATAATAATGAGTGATCATTCTCCAAAAGATTTGCCAGTGCTCACAGAGGTATTTTTTTCTTCACTAGAAAGATAGAAGGAATTACTTCAGTCTCATCTTGCTTGTTTTATGCTGAGAACCCCAGTCCCACAGGTCATCCAGTGACCTGCTGTGAGCCTGCCCCTGCCAGGAGACAAATGAGCGGCCTGAGAGATCACAAAAGGGAAACACCCCGACGTTCAGATCTGAACAGACATTCCTGAGCATCCGAGTCTCCCACTGACTTCAGGGAGAAAAAAGTAGATCAAAGGTTGCATTAGCACTGACTTTCTGAATCTTCATGTGCCAGGGTCTCTGGAGTTCACTGAAGTTAATGAGAGCACTGGGTGCACAAAAAAGGCAAGACACGTCCTGCTGCAGAAAGGAGGGAGGCTGCGGCCCACTCGCTGCAGTTTCCTGTGTTCATTTGTTTTTAGAGCGGAGTTGAGGTTAGTTCAGAGGAGAGTTCCTCATTTCCTCCTCCTCCTGCCCCTCTCCCTAACCAGATGTGACAATGTTACAATATTATTATCCTGTCAGCACCACAGGGGGAAATACAAATAAAATTCGGGGTGAAACGAGAGCCAAAAGAAAAACAGATCCAAGGCAGCACCTTTCAGATTCACTAGCCCATCTCAGGAAAAGGGAAACTTTTACAGCTGGACTGTGGTTTCATGTGAAAGGTTTGTGGGCAAATGATTAAGAACAACTTTTCGAGGCTCTGTTGAATGTGATGGGTGACTCCTGCTGAAAGCCACAGGAGCTACCTGCAGCTAAAGGATGGGATGTGAACTTTTGTGGCCAACTAGATAAATCAGGTCCTAGACTGAAAGGACCAGTGACCAGCCAGGGTAGGGTTTCACTGTGCCAATGCCCTTCAGCTTCTCAGTGCCACTGGGAAAATCATACCCAGACTGGAATTTCACTATACAAACCACTGGTTTACTGGTTTTCCCTGGCAAGTCTCCCACCAAAGACAAGCAGGCTTGGCTTGCTTTCAGACACAGGAACCAAGAAAGAGTGCACAAGGGAATGCATCAAGCAGAAGAAACAGAGGAAGGAGAATGATTTAATGAAATACTATTAAACATTCAAAATACACAGAAGATTCCTTTTCACTGAAAGGTTTTTGCTTCAGCTTACAGTACTGAACAAGTCAGAGATACAGCAGTTCTAGGGCTATGTCTTGCAAAATTCAGAAGCAAGACACCCTTCCCACCCCTGCAGCCTTGGAAGAGTTATAGCCACAAAATAAGCCATCGCTATCTCTGCTTACTACATGCTGTGGCCAGAAGCATGACATAGATATTATTAATCTCATCCAATGCTATAAAGGCAGCCTACAGTTTTTCCTCCAACTGGTAAACTGAAAGACACACGGTCATTGCAGGAAAGACTATTCTCTATCTGTAGATCATTTTTCTTTGGCTTTTTTATCCAGTCCATCCAGGGACAGGTAAACAGGAAATCTTGCCTGAGCAAAGATTTGACCCCCAAAAGGCTGTATCTGCTATCTGAAAAATAACGAACTCAAAATTATCCACCTTGCTTTATCCTTTGTCCTTTCACCCTGAAAATCCCTCAGGGTATGCTTCTGCCCTACTGAAGAAGTTTCTTCTATCAGTTCACATGGGACCAGGATCTGCCCCCACGTATCTAGAAAGTGGGACATACTGTTGAGAACTACAGATTTGTCATGAGGTAGACACAAATCTCTGACATTTTCCAGCCAAACATGCAGGCTCTGAAGGACAGGAGAGGTCCCCATGAGGGCAGCATTACATTCTTGCTCAGCAATGGTCTCTCCTGGCATACAGATGGATCTCCACTGGGGCTGATGAGGAAGTAATTGAATTCTGAGTTCATGTTCATTCATCTCTCTGGGACCGAACTACAGAAATAGTTTCAAGCCTGAAGGTGGTTCACATAGCACTGCGGTCCTTTCATGTGTCAGCTCTGCTAAGCTGCCGATTATGGATCTTGACAGACCCATTAATCCTCAGAGTGTCTAACACAGGAAATGATCCTGTTTCTTCTCTGTAAAATAAAGCATTCCCACTCTAAGGGAAAGAGCATCGTCATGCACCTCTGCAGCAAAGTATGATGTAATCAGCAATCAGCAAAAGAGCTGTATGGACTGACTGTGACCAAGTATGGCTGAAACAAGAAAGAGATCCAGGCCAGTCAGCTGGGCTACTGCTTCACAGGAGTGAGACATCAGGGTCAGCTGACCTCTTGAAAACACTAAATTTGGGTTGACAATGTAAAAGAGCCAAACCCAAGAGATCTTTGAAGCCGCTCCCACTCGGTTTGAGAATCACACGTGGTTCTACCCATGACAACCACAGTTAAGTTTAAGAAGCACAAAATTTCCAAGACCTAAGCCAAAGTGGCAGTATCTACACACCAGTAACAGAATAATTGGAAAACACAGGCTGGGAACATGCAGAAAGCTCAACTGTTTCTCATTGTGGACAACTGCGTTACAACTGCTTTGAACATAAGCCCCACCTCCCTCAAAATTAGCAGGAAGCTCTCAACAAGCGTAAGGACTGATTCCAGGGTAAGATCTAGCACTTGGACATCCACTTCCCAAATGCAAATTTCTGCCAGATGCAGCATTTCTTTTCTTTCTTCTGCCCTGAGACACAGGCAGTGCAGATGTACTGCACCCTTTGTAAGGGGTACGAGCAATGTGGCACTGCCAAGCTACAATTTGACTGTCTTCTCCAATTCCCTTTAGCTGATCTGCTTTCCAGTACTGTCCTACAGTCTATGAAGGAAGCTTCTCAGTGAGGAGGCAGACAGAAGCACAGCTCCCAGTAAATGTTCAGTGTAGTGTTTCGAGCAGCTGTCATGAGCCAATGATCTTGTACTGCAGAGAAGGAAGAAAGGTTATTTTACGCAGCAGAAAACAGCAAAAACTAGTAGAAATTATTATTTTTCCCAGAGAAGAAAGTGTACTGACTCTGTGAGGTGTCTAACAACCACTTTGGAAGGCACAGACCTCTGGAGCATGCCCTGCACAGACTTCCCAGTTGCAATCACCACTATTATTTGTCTGGTGTTAATACAGTAACATGCTGCTCTGCTGAAAAGTCCCTGGATGCCTTTCAAGCTCTTGAAAAGACACCAAAGACTTTTGTTTTGATTTCAAACTGTTTTTCAGCACCTTCATGTTGGAGTGCCCTTATAAAAGTGCCCACAGAGTCATTTGACAGGGCTGTGTGACTCAGGCACTTAAAGCAAGGAGCTAATGTTAGATGCTGACACCCAAGTAGAGACTTCTGGACTCACCCCACAGTAAGTGTTGGAAGTTTTCCTGACACTTCCAACTTACTAAGTTATTGTTTATTTTATAAAAGGGCTGTCTTAACCTCAATTCTGAATTAATAGGTCACCAAGGAATCTAATACTATGGTAATGCAATGCAAATAGCACTTCACAATATAGAACTAGAAGAAACCAATAAATTATTTACATGTTCATAATGTGGCCAAACTTGCAAGATTTCATTAAACCAGTAAAACGTTTGGGTTTGGCTTGGTTTGTTTTTTAATAAAATAGGCAAGTTGTTCTCCAAAGCCCATCCTTTCAAGATGAAACAAATCCTTTCCTCCCATTACCCTTCTACTTTAGAAGTTCTATTGCCATCAAGTACTGAAAACTTGCAGTTACACACAGAGCATATGCAACCAATGTCCCATACTGCTGCCTGCTGACAGTTAAGTGTAACCATGGCCTGTCTGGCACCCAGAAAATTTACTCCTTTTCTTTTACCAACAAATGTCAGGCATCTTTATGAGCATGATCCTGTTAACGTCGAATTCCACAAGGTTTCTACATGTTAGCATTGAGCATCCAGCAAACTGTTCATATTAAACAACTCAAAGTTGAGCTGATAACACAGAAAATATGGGAGGTGATTGAAGTAAGCTGGATCTTTTGATGTGGCAGTAAATCAAAACCACTGCATAACTGTTGGTAAAGGTGACAACCTTACACAGCAAAGGATGTAGCAGAGCTTTCCATGCTAAATGTGTTGGGAAAGGCAGGAGTTGAAAAGTTAAAAGTTGAAAAAATTGTAAAAGGGAACCACATGGTGATGGTCCAAAAGTCTGTCCATCTTCCTCCACTTAAACAAGGAAATAACTGTGGGTAACTGTTGACTTTGCTAATGGCATTCATTGAGGGTATTCTGAGGTTTGCCTTGCAGATGAGGAAACTGAGTCAGAGGGATTAAGAAAAGGGCCCAAAGGCACAGGCAAACTTCACTGCCAGGACCAAGTTTATTAAAAGTTCCCTGCAGACACCTGACTTCCAGTCATATCATGAGGCCTCTGTTGTATGTTAGAACTACGATGATTTCATCTGCTGCTGTAAAACAAGGAGGATTATATCTGTCAGCACTTACAGCTGGAGTATTCCTGAGAATTCCTAACAAGAAATACTGGCAATGCGAACCATTCTTTCAAAGTGTATTTTTGTTTTGAGGCATTCACATGCTTGCAGCAGGAAAGGCTATGAAACTGTCACAAGGAAATGCTCTTCATGTAGCCTAACAACTTCTCTACTTTGAAATCAGATAACTTAAATTATGCACATATGTCACCTTTCAGCACCCAGATCCCTCCAAAATGGGAGAGGGTCAGTGCTTTGCCAGAAGAATCATGTTTCAGCTTCAGCTTAACAATAGCTGGTACCTTGCAAGGGAGCTCAAAACCCAGAACAAGCACAGCATCACAGACAACAGAGGAAACAGAGGTCGCCTTATCTATCTTCTGGCTTCTCTCCAGGACCTAGGCCTGAAATGCCCTTTCTTCACCCCACCAAAGCCCTTCTCCAGACTCCTGCCACAGAAGCAAATGAAATACCAGCTTCCCTTCCAAAACAGCTGTAATGCAATCCTTGAAGACCTGTACTGCAAAGAGCATGGCTCAAGTGTAACAGAGGGAAACAGTTTACAGAGATCCAAATACTCCAGGTGAAATGGAGCCCAAATTCATTATTTCCCATTTACACAGCCTCTGAAGTCCATTCACTTTCTGTGGCTGGCTGAGTGACCTCCCTTTATGAAAAGGGGACAACACCCTTTATCAAAATACTCAGGACCAGTGTATTTTGGTGTATTTCAGTGGCAAATTTCCACACCATGAAGAATGGACCTGATTGTCTGGGTTTATAATTTATAATTCTAGCACTTCCTGCCAATGGCATCTTATTTCCTTGAGTTTTTAGGATGTGATGAAAGCCTTCAAAATGCAATTTGCCATCTTTTTCGAAATGGAGAGCAAAGGTGTTAACAGCATCAGACACAGGATATTAGTAATCAGATTTTCTAGTGATACAATAAATTCTGACAGGGGATTCCTGCTGACACTGTACGAAAACAGTGTTGAAGTTTTAAGCACATTGCATGCCATCATCTCCTTTGTGGACACTTCCACCCAGACATGTCCTGCTGCCACCCATCATCCCTTCCCAAGTCCAATCCCAGAGACGTTTGTATATATCACCTCTATTTCTGATGCACTAAAGTTAAGGCCAGGCCAGAGCTGCTTAGGAATGGGTGGCTGAACTAAAGAGACCTTGTCTTCCCATCAGCAAGCTTAAAGAAGTAAACACACTTTTCCAGAGGGCTGCAACATGACCTTCAGGTTTAGGAAGAACTTTTCTTTAGTCCACATTTCGCGTCATAAAATTACAGAAATGTAATGCTTAAGTTTGTCCATGATTGTGCCCTGGAATACAATAAAAATACATTTAAACCATCCTTGACATGTTTTTGTCTTAGCAGCTCAGATCTACATCTAACCTGATCCAACACTCTTCCAGTAAAACCAAAGGGATAATGCAGTATGATTAATGCATCTGTCTCAAAATCCGTAGAAAATATTTAAGGGAATACTGAGTCACTGTCAAAGACTACTTACTCTAGAATCCCAAATGGACACACACGGGGGTTCATGCTTGCTGTAACTGCAAATAATGTAGACAAGTATCCAATTACCTTTATTGAATCATGAAAAATAATCAGTCAAAAGAAAGATTACCCAGACAGGCATATTCATTTCCACCATGCAGAGCACAATCCAGAACATGTCCTATGTAAGTACAAGCATTGCATGTCCTCAGCTCTACCATAACTATTTGTCTAGTCTAGAGCAAACAGACTATGTAGCTCTCTCCCTGTATTTTGTATTTTCTGTCTATGTTTTTTAAAGGGGGAAAAGACAAGTGGACTCCTTCAAAAATGTTCTGGTTTCTAGTTGGATTCCACAGAACAGCCCGAACTGCTTTCATTAAAATCTCTGCATTTGTTTTCTTCATTAGCTTTTGCAGTGAGATTTGACTCAACAGAAGACCCACTCAGAAAAATACCTGGTGATCGCAGCCCACAAACTCTTGTGCTCATGGCAGGAGGTTGGAACTAGATGGTTTTATGGTCCTTTCCAACTTTCACCATTCTATGATTCTATGAGAAGTCACTGATATGTTTAAAATCACAAAGCTGGTGCTTCCTCTTCTTGAATGTGTATACCACACAGAAAAAGGGATACCATCACCTGCCTTGTGACCCAGAACACTAGTCTATGCAAAGCAAAGGGAAGAGGCCTAAGACAGGGGGGAATACCAGAAAGCAATCTCTGTCCCCCACTACTACCCAGTTTACAGTCATCTACACCCACATCCAGGTAGACTCACTTAACCATAAGTCCCCCTATACTTCCAGATAGTCTGAAGTCTTCAACAGCTGCCTAATTCTCCATTATATTGTGCTTATAATGTTCGTTTTCCTTACTGGAGGAGCAGTTTATTTGGACATTCCTTAGCATGATCAGACCAAATCAGAGAAGGTAACCATCTACCATCTCCTGCAGTGGCCAACAGAAAAAGCCTACAGAAGAACTTAAAATGAAGCCAACACCTAAACAGTTCCCTACTACATTCTCCCAGCCTCCAGACATGAGTGACTGAAAACAGGGAAATATAACCCCCATTTTCAAGAAGGAGGAAATGGATGACCCGGGGAATTACAGACCAGTCAGTCTCACCTCTGTGCCTGGCAAAATCTTGGAGCCCACTCTCCTGGCAGGCATGCTAAGGCACATGAAAAACAACAAGGTGCTTGGTGGCAGCCAGCATGGCTTCACTAGGGGGAAATCCTGCCTGACCAATTCGGTAGCCTTCTACGATGGGGCTGTGGAACTGGTGGACAGGGGTAGAGCAGTTGATGTCATCTACCTGGACTTGTGCAAAGCATTCAACACTGTCCCACACAACATCCTTGTCTCTAAATTGGAGAGACATCAATTTGATAGGTGGAGCACTCGGT
>NDXB01002100.1:31524-46592 GCA_002631895.1 Agapornis roseicollis
AAAGAATTTCTTCCTCAGATCCAATTTAACTTCCCCTGGTTAAGTTTGAACCCGTTACCCCTTGTCCTGTCACTGCAGTCCCTAATGAAGAGTCCCTCCCCAGCATCCCTATAGGCCCCTCTTCAGATACTGGGAGGCTGCTATGAGGTCTCCACGCAGCCTTCTCTTCTCCAGGCTCAACAACCCCAACTCTCTCAGCCTGTCTTCAGACAGGAGATGCTCCAGTCCCCCGATCATCCTCGTGGCCTACTCTGCACTTGTTCCAACAGCTCCATGTCCTTTTGATGTTGAGGACACCACAACTGCACACACTGCTCCAGGTGAGGTCTCACGAGAGCAGAGTAGAGGGGCAGGATCACCTCCTTGGACCTGCTGGTCACGCTCCTTTGGATGCAGACCAGGATACGGTTGCTTTCTGGGCTGCAAGCGCACGCTGCAGCCGGCTCATGTTCATATTCTCATCGACCACCACCCCCAAGTCCTTCTCTGCAGGGCTGCTCTGAATCTCCTCTCTGCCTAACCTGTAACTGTGCCTGGGATTGCTCCAACCCTTGCACTTGGCATGGTTAAACTTCATGAGGTTGGCATCAGCCCACCTCACAAGCGTGTCAAGGTCCCTCTGGATGGCATTCCTTCCCTCCAGCGGATCCACCCAACCACACAGCTTGGTGTCATTGGCAAACTTGCTGAGGGTGCACTCAATCCCACTGTCCATGGCAGCGACAAGGACGTTGAACAAGACCGGTCCCAACACCGATCCCTGAGGGACACCACTCATCACTGGCCTCCAGCCGGACACTGAGCCATTGACCACAACTCTTTGCATGCGGCCATCCAGCCAGTTCTTCGTCCACCGAGTGCTCCACCTATCAAATTGATGTCTCTCCAATTTAGAGACAAGGATGTCGTGTGGGACAGTGTCAAACGCTTTGCACAAGTCCAGGCAGATGACGTCAACTGCTCTACCCCTGTCCATCAGTTCCATAGCCCCATCGTAGAAGGCCACCAAATTGGTCAGGCAGGATTTACCCCTAGTGAAGCCATGCTGGCTGTCACCAAGCACCTCGTTGGTTTTCATGTGCCTTAGCATGCCTTCCAGGAGAATCTGCTCCAAGATGTTGCCAGGCACAGAGGTGAGACTGACTGGTCTGTAATTCCCCAGGTCATCCATTCTCCCCTTCTTGAAAATGGGGGTTATATTTCCCCTTTTTCCAGTATTCGTGAACTTCACCTGACTGCCATGATCTCTCAAATATGATGGCCAGTATCTTAGCAACTTCGCTCACCAGCTCCTTCAGGACCCGCGGATGGATTTCATCAGGTCCCGTGGACTTGTGCACGGTCAGGATCTTAAGATGGTCTCGAACCAGATCCTCTCCTACAGTGGGCCCAAGGTCTTCATTCTCACAGTACCTGCATCTGCCTTCCAAGACTTGCGTGTGTGGTCAGAACATTTGCCAGTGAAGACCAAGGAAACGAAGTCATTGAGAATTTTAACCTCCTCGAAATCCAGGGTAGCCAGTTCTCCTGACAGCTTCTGGAGAGGGCCCACATTGTCCCTGCTCTGTCTTTTATTTGAAAAAAAAAAAATAAAAAATAAAAGAATTTGAAAGCAAGGAATTAATTCAAAGGATTAATGAGAGGGCAGAAATTCTCCGAGGAAGTGTAGAAACCTGTTTGCCACGAGGTACAGCTTTCAATAAAAAAATTATTCAAAACACATATAGATTTTAACATGTAACCACACCAAAAAGTTACACGATGAGACATAGGACTGAGGTAGCTCCATTTCTCAGCCTGACTTTACAGTTAGACGTTTCCAATAAAAGTGACTTTGGAGGAAATAAATCTTATCAATACCTATGCCTATACAGGATGAAAGCTCTCGACTAGGTAAGAATTGTACCTGTAAGAGGCCCTGACTTCAAACTCAGAATGATTTTCATTAGGGACTGTAGTGACAGGACAAGGGGTAATGGGTTCAAACTGAAACAGGGGAGGTTTAGATTGGATATAAGGAAGAAATTCTTTCCTTTGAGGGTGGTGAGGCACTGGAATGGGTTGGCCAGGGAAGCTGTGAATGCTCCATCCCTGGCAGTGTTCAAGGCCAGGTTAGACAAAGCTTTGGGTAGCATGGTTTAGTGTGAGGTATCTCTGCTTATGGCAGGGGGGTTGCAAGTAGATGATCTTAAGGTCCTTTCCAACCCAAACTATTCCATGATTCTATGATTTGAGTAATGAACACAGAATGAAGTTCAAGGCTGCTTTTCTAAAGTTTCTTGTTAAAAACTCATCTTCCACAAAGGGTTTGAATAAGTCAGAAACAGCCCTTACTGGGCCTCACTCTGGGCTGGATTCCCACCCACAGAAGAGGAATAGTTGTGAACATCCCCCAGGAGAAGTGACACTATGGCTGGGCAACAGAAACAGCCAAGCTAAAATAAATACATCAGAAACCAGGGAACATCTTGCTGGCCAGGATACCTGGCATACTGGAAGGGAGGGGGTGAAAGAGAAGGGAGAAGAAAGTGAGAATGAAGACAAGGACAAGACTCAAGTTCTTCCTCAGAAGCTGGAAAGTATAAAAGGCCGCCAAAGAGAACTTCTGGGCAGGGCTGAAAAGCAAATGCAAGTGAAAGGTTCTCTCATATGAGAGTGCAGCCAAAAAAATCAGGTTACCAACAGTAAAAGAAAGAGGGGAAGGGGGGAAAAAAAGGCAAACCCTCCAAAAGTATTGGCAGCAAAGAATTACCCACACTCACTGGCTGCATGTATGGCTGTGTGGAAAGGGTAAGGAGGAAATGGGACAAACTGCAGCTTGGAGGCAAAGTATTTTCTTTCTGGATGCTCCTGGCTCAGTTCAGCCCTTTGTGACTCTTAATTTCAAACCTTTATGCACTTCCCCATAATCATCATAATAAATAGCTGTTTGCTTGATCAGTATATTCAACTTCCTTGCAGCAAGCCAAGCTCAACCCAGCACTAGCATTTATGTCTGGATGTTGACCAGGCCTGCCTAAAACCAAACAAGACTCAGTGTGATTTGCCATATTCACTGGGAGAGAATAAAAGCAATTGCACTCAAAGACCAGGGTTTGTGGCCAAGTTCACCTCATGCTGCTGGTGGTGATATCACTGTTATTTAACTTTGCTTTAGTACTTGTAAGACTGCAGTGGAAAAAGGGGAGGGTTTCAATTCTGTTTCTGTGCTTTGAGGGAGATGCAAGTTATGCTCAGAACATGGATGTAACTAACTGCTGCCCTTCCTTTAAAAGAAAAAACTCGCTATTACTCAAAAGTCAAGTTATTGTTAGAAACCTGTAATGACTAAATAAAAACAGACACAAGAATTAGGAGCCTTACCCTGTTACCACCAGTGGGTGGGATTTTGGCCAAAACACAGAGATTAAAAAGCAAATAACAGTCATAAGAAACTGTGCTTCTCCAGCTGTCACAACTTTTCTCCTTCCTTTGTCCATGCTTGATGTTTATAGGTTTGTACAGAACTGAAGGAGGCTTCTGCCTCCTCATACTTGATCTGTCACAGCAGTGCAAACGCCTGTGCTCCCTGCAGCCATCCTCTCTACTACATTTTGTCCCAGGTAGTCCTGTTTCAAGGCCTTTTGGAGCAACCTCTGCTCGAGGAAAAGCTGCAGGATCCCATCTCCTTCCATGTAAGGAGGAAGAGAAGGCTTGCCCATTCCCTGCAGTGGTCCTCGGAGGCTGCTTAACCTCTGAAAAGAGGAAAATAAGTGGTACAAGAAGCCAGTTAGAGGGGGATTTCCTTTGATCAGAGCAGACACCAACTGGGGAGATGAAACACCCTTCACTAAAATGAACTAGTTCCAAGTCTGCTTAAAATAACATCTTTCAAGAGCTGGCAACCCCATGGTTGGTGTCTCAAGAAAGGTCATGCAATCTGGTTCAACAGTGCTCATGGCACATCCCGAAATGCTGATTCAGATTTCCAGCGCTGTCTTGACAAGTTCTCAGAAGTGCTGCAGAACTTCCCCAGCAGTGCATCAGGCTGGGATTTCCAAAGGATTTAGGGCAACAGGATTCAGACATTTGTGAAAGTCTCTGCCAAACCTCTCAAAATGTGACAACATATTGTCAGCTATTTCAAGATGGTTCTGCCTTTCCAAAAGCTTCTTCTGATCAAGGGTCTGTCCCATGGTACTTCCCTGGCAATTCACAGTGACATGAGAGTTCCAATTTTGCTTGAAGTTCATTAGGAAGCACGTCAGAATCATAGAGTCCTAGAATGGTTTGGGTTTGAAGGCACCTTAATGCTTATCTAGTTCCAACCCCTTGCCATGGGGGTGAACCTTCCATTAGAACAGGTTGCTCCAAGCCCTGTTCAACCTGGCCTTAAACACTGACAGGGATGTGGCAGCCACAAGTTCTATGGGTACCCTGTGCCAGCGCCTCAACACCCTTATAGTGAAGAATCTCAGTTTTCATTCTTAAATATCTTCGCATGTGATTCTTCTTTAAAGAATCAGGAAAATAAACAATCAGAATTCCCAAAAGAAGCTCCCTACCTGGAAAAGGATGAAAATCTCTCCCCCTCCTGCCTCCAAAAGCTCTTCCTCCGATTTTGCAGAGAGTGACTCAGGAGTGTTGAATGCCTGGGGCTCACACTAGTGCAGAAACAACTGCAAAACAAGGCTTGTGGCTATGAACTTCTCATTACTGGCAAACTGCAACAGTTCAGGTAGGCCAAACTAAGTAACATAATCACTGAATAGCCAGAGAAAGGAAATGCTCTTTTCTGCTTTGATGACACTGAACAATATTTTAGGTAAGACTGGGGAGAAGGGAGAAGGGAATTTCCATTGAGAGTGCCAAGGATCTAATTAATGCCCAGTCACGGACCATTTATACACTGTGAAATTCATTCCTACACTGCGAGCCACATAAAGTTACGTACCACTGAAGTCACCGTTAACAGGCAGAAGGAATGGATTTCATTTAAAGAGCGATGTTCCAGATTCCTGGATGAGACGCTCAAGAGTGAATGAAGCACTGTGCAGCAGAGCCTCTGAAATGAATTTTTCTGTGACCCAACAAAAACCACAGACTTGAAATTGTGATGATTCAGAAGTTTTCAGCTCGCAAGAGGAGTTCTTGCAAAATATTTGGGAACTGCAGGAAGTGCTTTATGGTATCCCTGTGTCAAGGAGAGGAATCCTGACCTCTTGTCTTTATGGTTCTTGTTCCTCTGAGTGATAATTTTAGGAGGGGATGATTAAGCCCATGTTGCTGAAAGAATAACAAGTGACCTAGCTTGGTCCTTTCTGTACTGACTCATCTTCCCACTTTGTTATTGGAATTTGAAGGAGAATGGTTACAGGGACAGATCGTGCTCATAGTCATATGGGTAGCCCCCCCATGAGTGTGTGCAGTAAAGGAAATCAAGCAACACAACAGAGCAACAATAGTCAGGGAACCTTGTAAGGGTGTGTGCCTTTTCTAACCAAGAGTTAAAAAGTTAGGATTTCAGCAGAAGAAAACCATGAATCAGAACAGCCATGGCTAAGGCAGAGGTTTAGGACATTCTTAATCCTTATTTGGATGCAAAAACCACAGAAGGGTGGCTATAAATTCAAACTGATCTCACCCTAAGGAAGTCTTCAGGTGAATCTTCCTGCTCTTCCATACTCTGTTAGCTCAAGGGAGGAGCTGCCAGCAGAACAGACAAAGGAGTTAACATCCATTTCCCAAAATTGATAAGAGACATCTCAGAAAGTCTAGCAGCATGCAATATGATAATTACTACATGTTAGTGTCATAATTACTGTCAGATTCATTTAGAAGTGAAACCAGGCTGTTCCAAGTGGTGTTGAAATAGGACTTGTAAGCCTGTTTCTGGCTGCTAACAAATAATGGCTATGCAAGGAACTAATTTGAGCAATGTTGAAAATGATCATTGTGTTTTGTGTGCTTCCAGTAACGTTTTCTTAAACAAGAACCTTACGTTTGTCCCTGTGTACGTTTGTACACACCATTTGTGTAATTAACGCTGTGGAAGGCATGTGACACAGTCACATACTTGTAACACCCTATTTCTCATTCAATTTTCAGAGTGAATTCCATCCTCAGTTTTGTGTAAATACTTAGAACTGTCCCTGAAGACCTAGGTGCAGTGCAAGCTTAACACTGGATTTGAAGCCATGGGAAATGAGGTCAATGTCCCTCATTTAGCCTTCATGGGAAGTGTGTCAAATATAACAAACTTTTAAATGACATTTTAAAACAGTTGCTAAAAGCATGCTGGAAATGGGGGTCACCAAAAGCAGCATCCTGGCAATGCATCTGAAAGCCTCATTTCTTGGGAGCAGGGACTCTCCTCCTTCAATGCCAGAGGTTATTAACTCCCTGGAGAGCACTTGGGCTCTGTTTGCACTGCATCTAGCACCCATAGGCTCTTTCTCCACAGTGAGGACTGCTGGTTGCTTCCTCATGTTTGCTCATTCCACCATAGCCTCTTCCTTATGGGTTACCTGTATTCCAACATTTTAAGCAGGTTTCCTCTGGCATTTTTTATTTATAATCTTCCTATACTTGAAGACTCCTCATTACCATTTCATTTTCCATGCCAACTGAGCTTAACAGGAGGACATGTTTGCATACCCACTGGCACTACACTGCATACTGAGCAGAAGACACTGAACTGAAAATTTGACCAAGACCTGTACACAGTGACTGGATAAAATGGCCTAAAATTGCCTCCTCTCTGCACATACATGTTTCCTGGAAGGAAAACTCTGCTCTTGTATTGGTTTCCACTCAGTAATGCTTCCTTTGGAGCAGGATAGGTAAAGTAGACCCCAGTTATAAAAAGTCATGCAGCACCATTTTCTGACAATATGCTCTCAACCTTGTTTTTACCAGAGAATTCCAGATATGTCATAAGCTGGAATTTGAAGATGATGCTTCCTATCTTAGGTCGCAGAATAGCAGCAACACTTTTGGAAAGCAGGTTCTCATTTTAAGAAACCAGATATTTGTTAGTATATGATGATGTTCCCTGCTCCAACAGCTAATGCTCTCTCTCGCTATTGTCACCTTAGTACTGTGATTATTTTGAGAAGTGTCTGGTAACTCAACAACCACAAAAAATGCAGTGCAGTACATCTAAAAATACAAACTAGGAGAGATGGGATTGAGCTCACCTCAATTGCAAGCTCGGGTTTCAGTTTCCAGTAAGTTTTCAACAGGGAAGCTCGTGTTAATGTGTCTGTGGGCACTCCTCATAGAGGAACAGAAATTTCTTTAACAACAGCTACCTGACATCACAACTATGTGCTTTCCTGGCACAAAGCAGGTGCTGGATCTGTACACCGCCTACTGAAAGAGTCTTCATCCCAAGTGAGATATTACTGCTTGTATTTCCATAGAGATAATACGGTTGGTTTGCAGTAAGTGGAAATAGAGCTTGGTGCTCAACTTGCTGAAGAACTCTTATGGAGACTTGTTTAAGATGGCTGGAAACACCACAGTATACTCCATATACACATTTTTCTAGAGAGTTGCTTTAACACACCAGGAAGCACATTAATAATCCCAAGGGTAATGGTTGGACTTGGTGAGTTTAAAGGTCTTTTCCAACCTAGAATCAATTCTATGATTCTATGCCTGAGGGTCAGGAAGATGGTTAGCAACATGGCTTTCCTATATGATCTGAACTTGAGTGTTGCTGCAGGCACTGGACCAGGATGAGGCACACCATTCTTTGCTCACTAGCAGCTTCCTACTTGAGAGCCACAATGACAGTGCACGCTCTCTCCTCTCCTTCAAACAATGGAAAAGAGACACCCTCAAACAGTAGAGATGGCGATGAGAAGACACGGAAAAGCCGATGCCAAAATTTGCATTCAGCAGGGCTACATTAGATCATCACACGGAAGGGGTGACTTTAAAGGGGGTCAAATCCTAGCATTTCTTTATTTTTCACTTTTCTTTTGTTCTCAGAGCTGATCTTGGGCAGCAAGAGATAAAGTCAAAGAAAGAGGCTGTTACAGTTTTGAACAGAATGTAACCAATCCGTTTTTAACTTTCCAAGTGAGGCATGAAACATATTAACCTTGAGTCACCAGGAGATAAAGCATCACTTCGGGCTTCTCATTTCCAACCCTGTACATACATTACTCCTCACCTTCTCCCTCTGTACAAAACATTATTCCTCGCGAATGGAGCAGTATCAACTTACAGGCAGCATAGCTCAAAGAAAAAGTTTGTTTCTCCCTATAAAAAAGCCATTTTGTTAAGCCAAATGTTCTACAAAATGGCACGACCGCCTTGCAGTCCGCTCTCCTTGTGGGGACGGGCATCCCACCCGGGACGGGCTCCCTTCGCAGCCCAGAACCGACCCGACCCGACCCGACCCGACCCGGCCCGGCCCAGCTCAGCTCAGCTCAGCTCAGCTCAGCTCAGCTAAGCTCTTTGTGGCGGACGGGCCGGGTCGCCTGCGCTCGACAGGGCGGTAGCAGCCCCCGCCCGGCCCCCGGCGACGCCGAGGCCAATGGGCGCCGAGGCGGCGCCGGGGTCCCCCTCCCCGCGCCGCCCGCCCTATATAGCGCCCGGGCGGCGCCGCTGTCCCGTCCGTCGGGCTGCCTGCGAGCGGCGCCGCTGTCCCATCCGTCGGGCTGCCTGCGAGCGGCGCCGCTGTCCCATCCGTCGGGCTGCCTGCGAGCGGCGCCGCTGTCCGTGCCGTGCCGTGCCGTGCCAGGATGCCGTGCCGCACAGGGTGGCGGCTGGCGCTCCTCGCTCTCTGCCTGGGCGCTGCAGCGGCAGGGGGTGGTGGCGGCGGCGGACAGCGCCGCGGAGGCGGTGGCAAGAGCCGGCGGCAGGCGCAGACCACATCGGTACCTCAGGGCACTCCCGTGCAGGGCAAGCGTGAGTACCGCGCTGGGACGGGGTCCCGCAGGCAGGGCAGGGTATGGAGGGGGGGTCGGGCCCGGCCCCGCTGGGGGAACCCCAGGTGGCGTTTTCTGGCCCCGCAGCTCGGCCCGTTGGTACCCGGTGGAACCGCACACGTGCGAGGCTGCGGCGCGGCAGCTGATGCCCGCTGCAGGAGCGGTTTGCCTGTGCCGTGCCGCCGCTCCCCCTTACCTCTGCCGTCCGTAACGTCGAACTTTTCTTTCTCTTCCCTCCTCTGCTTCTCCTTTTCTTCCCCTTTTCTCCGCCCAGAGACCTGTTATGATAATGGAAGATACTATCAGATAAACCAGCAGTGGGAGCGCATTTACCTGGGAAACACGCTGGTCTGTACCTGCTATGGTGGAAGCAGAGGGTTTAACTGCGAAAGCAAGCCTGAACGTAAGTTGGTGGTCTTTTTGTTTGCACCAAGACCCCAGCGTGGCTTTTGATGCCGAGTAAGCTAAGCCTTGTACCGAGTTATAACTGGCAGACCGGCTTTTTCAGCTGAAGTTTGGTACTTAGGGTCAGTAACGGATCTACACTCAATTACACTGAAGATCTGGCTTGGGATTTTAAGAAATGCTTTTCATTAGTGATGGGCCTGCCAGCAGAACCCTGAGCCAAACATCACTCATCCCTCTGGAGGATTGGATCTAAACGTTAATTTTGGAGCCAACCTCTTCTTTATAATGAACTGAACTGACTCCTGGACTCGCACGGGGAAGTTCAAATCTGGAGTCACTTTGCAGCTCTGGCTCTGTGCTGTTTGATTGCTTCACCCCAACTTTTCATAGCTGTGCAGTGTCGTCAGCTTGTTTAAAAATATTTCAGCTTACAGCTTTCCATAGCCCCCTTAGCTGTGCTGTGAGCTCTCTGTAACTGAGTGTAAAATGAGATTGTTTAGTCTTCTGCAGAAAAAGTTTAGGTAACACAAAGAACTCTAAATGCAACGTCTGCTGGAAGATGCATCTCTCTGGGATTCAATGTAGTTTAGATTATCAGATGCAATCTGTCTGTATTTATTGGTCTGAAGCCACTGATTTGCCATAACTCCTTTATGTTGCTGTAGAGATACAAGAGAGAAAAACTGGTTCTTGGCTGATAGTGTTCATGTAAGACAGATGGGAGAGTCCCAGCAATCTGTTTTGCAAGGCTTGTGTGCTGCCTGCCTCACAGCGAGAGTATTTTAGGGAGTTCTCAGTCTCCTTAGTCCTCTACAGAAGAGGGTTCAATTTACCTTTTCTTCCCCTGCAAGGATTCCCAGGTTTTACAGCTTTACAGTCCAGTAGCAAGTTTCCTGTATGACACAGTTAACTTTATCTGTCCAGAGATGCAGAAGGTTGTTCTGTTGCAGATCTCAAAGTTTGGTGGCAGCATTGACATAGTGATTCAGTAATCAATTATTCATGCACGAGTGTGAACAACTCACAAGTCGTGCTGCTGACTTTGGGACTGCTGTAGATTTTGGGATTAATATACTCTACTTTTTGCCAAGTCAGAAGGAGGATTAGCATGACAAAACTCACAGCTTCTATGGGATGTTTGCTCCCTCCCGTCTTTGGTTCTGTTGCACTTCAAACAGCTGGGATTGATCTTTTCAGGGCATGCCTGCCACATGCCATGCTCAACTTCTTGCCCTCTGGGGGAGGGAAGATGGGCTATTTAGCATCATGGGGACCTTGAGGGGGTGAATTTCACCCAACTTCCTCTCTGCTGTTCCACCCCTGGAAGAAATAGGAGATTGATATGCATTTTTTTTCCCAGGAAAAAAGAAAAGCAAGCATCTGTGTGAGGAGGTGAGGAATGTGTGTTGCTGTTGACTGTGTGTGTTACTGGCATGGTTACATGAAGATGATGTTTCTCCCCTCACAGCTGAAGAAACTTGTTTTGACAAATACACTGGATCCACTTACCGAGTAGGGGAGACTTACGAGCGCCCCAAGGACTCCATGATCTGGGACTGTACTTGCATTGGAGCTGGACGTGGGAGAATCAGCTGCACCATTGCCAGTATGTAACCAAGAGCATATTACTAGAGCTATTGTTCCTTAGTATCATGTTTTCCAGAGCAATTTAAACAGTGCTCCAAATGCCCATTGGCAAATCTATGGGGATTTTAATCCAAAGACTGTTAAAATCTTGGAATTGAAAGTCCTTGCCCCATGTACGGACAGTTGCACAAACAAACCCCTCTTTTATTTAAGAGGTAAGGAGCTCTGTGTAAAAACATAAGCAAAAAGTTCCTGTTAGCGTCCAGCCATACAGGTTAGTACATTTACTATATACAAGAGTGTGTTACATCCTCACAGGTGAGTTTATGAAAACAGTCTTTTTGACTGGGAAAAAAACCAAGTGAGTCTGCTCTGCAGCTGGTGACAAGCATGCCAGCACTTGTCCCTGATGGAACTGGGATTTGACATCCAGACACCAGCTCAATGTATTTCTGGCCCCATACCTTTCGCTTGTTCCTTCTCTTCCCTTGATTCTTCATCCCCAGCTCTGCCTTTCACCTCTCTATATGGAATCCTTTCCTTACTGAGTCAGTGAATTGTTCACCATTTCCCCCCAGTTCACAATTAGACTTTCTGTGAGCACAGATGTAGATCACTGTGTGTCAGGACATTGAGATTTCAAAGTCCCCGAGGCACTTTTGAGAAAAGCCTTCTTCTTAAAAGTACCCAGATTCTTGTTTTAAAACACACATTCTGATCATAGCAGCATTGCCACAGAGGACTCGGAAGCCAGCCGTCATTATGGCATGGACAAAATGTATTGAATTTAACAAGTAGAGCTGAAGCCCTTCTGAATTTGATGGCCTTTTTGGCCGGGGATGATAAGCACTGTAAGAAAAGAAAGTCAGCAAGGAAATTGCAGACATAAAAGCAGTCTAGTTTCCTCATCAGCCTGGTTTAGAGCTCACTGGGGGGTCTCACTGACTGCAGCTGGCTTCGAATCAATCTTTGTAACTCTTAGATTCCCTGCTTTCATAAATGAGCCAATGAAACATTTTAGTGGCTCCTAATAAATGACTGGATATGTGTTCCTCCTTTTTTTTTCTGTCGTCTTGGAAGAAAACCCTGTGTTTGCAAACTGCCCTTCTCCATGTTTTTCCCTGCCTGAGCCTGCACCTCAGGTCTTCGGGCAGTGGCAGGCTGGGAATCTCCCTTTCCAAAGAGTGGCATTTCCACATGCAAAAGAACCAATGTCTGACTGGGGTGTCACACCAAGCACCTCCTACACACTGTTTAGGGATGGACACAAAGCTCTAAGCCCAAGAGGTACCACTCAGAACAAGGTGGAGGCAAACCCTCCCTCACCAGCCCTCAGGCTGAGGGAGAAACAGCACCTCCTCAGACCATGCCATTCCCTTTCACCAGCCAGGTCTTGGCTGTGGTTTGAAACATGGAGGGGGTTAGCTGAGGAGAGAGGATAGGACCTGAGGCTTGGCAATGATGGGTGCCTATGGAAAACATCAAGCGCCATTCTGCAGGCTGGAGGTGGGACAGCCACGGCTACCCCGTTCCGCTGATCCCCTCCACCCCTGGCCAGGCAGCCCTCACTGTTACCCCTGGTGTGATGCTTCACCCCAGCTCCCCTCTCTCTGCTGCAGATCGCTGCCATGAGGGCGGCCAGTCCTACAAGATCGGCGATACCTGGCGCCGGCCCCACGAGACCGGTGGCTACATGCTGGAGTGTGTGTGCTTGGGCAATGGGAAGGGCGAGTGGACCTGCAAGCCTGTGGGTAGGTGCCGGCTCCCTTCTTCTCCCCCAGCTCAGCGAGGGTGCATGGTTTCTTCCTCCTTGTCTTCCCTGGTGCATCCCAGTGTGGGATAGCTCTGGGTGGACTCTCACTCCCTTTCCCCCTCACAGCCGAGAGGTGCTATGACAACACAGCCGGGACATCCTATGTGGTCGGGGAGACTTGGGAGAAGCCCTACCAGGGCTGGATGATGGTGGACTGTACCTGCCTGGGGGAGGGCAGCGGCCGCATCACCTGCACCTCCAGAAGTAAGTGTGGGGCTGGCCCCTGCCCCCTGCTCCTTCCTATTTACATTGAACTTTCAACTCTGTCCTGTGTCAAAAAGAAAATGCCTTCCTTTTTCCCCCTGTTGCAAGCAAGTGTGGTTGTAGAGGGATGGCTGCCTCTGAGAAGCAGGGAAAATAGACCCCTGTGAGGTGAGGGGAGCATTTGCTTGTGCCATTTGCAATGTGGGGACACGCTGGGGAGCTGGTGGTCTGTGGTGGGATTATTGGAGCTTTTAACCTGATTTACAGTGAAAAGTGTGAGAAATCCACAGCCAGCTGAGTCACAGCTGTGCATCTCCCAGGATTCCTGTCAGGGAAACTGCTTGGTCTGCAAAATGGTGGAGTTTGACTTCCTTTCTGAAGTAGTTTCTCCCCAGGGAGAATTAGTTATCTACTCCAACAGCGGGATCTGTCAGATTGAAATGTTGTCTTATTTCTTCTCTTTGTTGCCCTTTGATATATATGTTAGCTGAAACAGGTTCTGTCCTGCCTGCTCTACTGTCTTGCTTGTTAGTGTTTACTGCCATTTTGTCTTCTGTGTAAACCTGCTTCAGCAGGGCAGGTGACTGCTTTTCTTTTTACATCACTGAAGGACATTACCCTAAATATTCCATTTTATTTGTATTTGCAAAGCAAACAGGGCTTTTAAAACCCAAAATCTCTCTTGTTTATTCACCTTCTGTTCCAGTTCTGTTAGGGGCAAGCTCTGCTGTGGAGCTATTATGCTTTACACCAGTTGCCTCAAGAAAGTTCAACTTTGTACCTTGCACTTTTGTCATGCAAGGTTTGGTAATGCTTCTGCAGCATTTAAATTGCCTTGTATTCAGTTGCCTTGGGGCACATGGATAATGGCTTTCAGCTGATATAAACAGCAGATCTCTAAAGAACTAGAACACTTAAGGAGGATTGGGATTAAAACTGGAGATGTGGACAGACTTGGCCAAGAAATAAGCTATAAAAGTCAAACCAGCCTTGACAATATTAAGTTTGCCTAAAAATGCATGGGGAAAAGTCATTAACTGTGAAATAGGAATGAATAAACCAGAATGTGTTGTTTGTGAATTTTGGAGGAGTTACTAATAAAAATTTGGCAGTATCTTTCCTCCTATAACTCAGGTCTGCACTGTTGTATTGTAGGGGAAATTGCAATATAATGACCTGTTCATTTTTCATTTTGTTTTCAAATACAATCAAATAGAGAAATTCAATTTTATGTATGTAAAATGATAGCTATAACCCACAAAGGGGTAATACAAGGCCATGTTGGACAGAGCCTTGGGCGGCACGGTCTTGTGCGAGGCATCCCTGCCGATGGAGAGGGGGTGGAACTAGATGACCTTAAGGTCCTTTCCAACCCTAACTATTCTATGATTCTATGAGAACACTTCAGTGTGTGCTGCAGTTATATATCTTTTATGGCCAGACTTTTCCAGAATCACAGCTGATTTCTTAGGGGACATTTCAGCTTCCCATTGTCTTAATTTGAGAATCAGTTCCATGAGACAGGTTTTTTTCACATTTGCAAAATTACATTTTGAATACTCCACCAATTTACCACTCTTTTGGCAAATGCTGTGTTTTTGGTAATTTTATATACTGCAAATTAGTAACTTGCTTTCCACATTCATATTCTATTACATGTGCTCTTTCAGGGGCAATCTGGTATGATGCCCTTCCACAGTTCTTCATAAATCTATGTTCATTGATCCATGATTATATTTGAGCCACTGTATCCAGTTGCTTTAGAGTAAGAAGGTAAAATGTTTTAATGGAAGTACAACTAGTTAATCCACGTGGATCTGGCATCAAGACAAAAGTAGTTTGTTATGCTGTCCTTTGAATCCATTTACTCAATTCACCAGGGGCTGTGGTTATTAAAGACAGCAGGGAGATTTAGAAAATCTAATATTCCTAGCATGACATGAGCAGCTTATGTTAACTTTCGTGGAGCTTCGTGCACACTTCTGTTGGAAGAAATGGAATTTAACATACTGCCCTCAAATAGGCTTTAGTTCCCTCCAACTGAAGTAGATTCCCAAACTTCAACTGTGAATAGTATGAAATCATCCATCTACAAAGACTTCTGGTTTACACCCCCCCCCCCCCCCCCCCCCCCC
>NDXB01002100.1:46738-126780 GCA_002631895.1 Agapornis roseicollis
CCCCCTTCCCCAGACAACATTAAAACATGTTTAAGCTTTAAAGGTGTATGCTAGATAGAATGGGCCTAAAATAGTTTTGGAAGTCATTAGCAGGGAGGTGTTCAATCCAGAATGTGCTTTTTCACATTGATTTTAACCATAGCTTAATGTATTCACACTGGAATGTTACGACACTGATTTTGACAACAGCCACAGAGTTCTGGAAATAAATGGGAACTTTCTCTCGGGGTTTTCAGATGCTCTCCCCCTATGCAGTTTAATGCAGGCTTTAGTGCATATAAGACTTGTAATGGTGAGCTGCAAAAAAATGAGGTGGGCTTTCAATAAAGGCTTTAAATGACCAACTCGTTTGAAAGTGTTGGTGGTTAAGTACTATAAATTGCATGGTGTGAAGTCATTCAGTGCAGAACTAGGTAACAGTCATATTCCTATACAGATCGGTGCAATGACCATGACACCAAGACCTCCTACAGAATTGGAGATACCTGGAGCAAGAAGGATAACCGTGGAAACTTGCTTCAGTGCATTTGTACTGGTAATGGCAGAGGTGAATGGAAATGTGAACGACACACATCCTTGCATACGACTAGCACTGGTAAGTGGACATTGCAGTGTGTAAGGAAGGGAAGGGACAAGGAAAAGCACAGTTTGAATGGCTAAGACTTGGGGTTGAATTGTGCCATCCTAATTTAGGGGTTTTAGAGGTCTTGTCCAGGAAAGATCAACAACAAAGAGGGTCCGAGTTCAGGAAATGCTCCTTGTTTGTGTATAAGTAGATAATATTAATTTATACCTTGTTTCTTCTGTGCACAAATGGGACTTGCACATACAGATGTGATTGCCTGCACAGCCACAGAGCAGTAAATCACTTCTAAGGCCCTGCACACACAGGAACTCTGTACTAGCTTCGTATTGGAAGCAGGGCAAGTCAAGTTGATATTTGAACTTCATGTATTTGCCTCAGGGTAACTTTCTTGAAATGCCCTTAATTTAAACTCCACTGAGACCATCTGGTTTCTTCAACAAGATAAATACATCTAGTAAAGGTTGAGCTTTAAAAACCAGAAATGTCAAGGAAGGTGTACAATGCTATTTAATATATGTTCTTTAGATAGTTTGTAATTCTGGTATGAAATATTACCTAGTTTATACGTGGCATATATTTTTTGCCCAAGGTTCATTAAAGTCTTCAGCTTTTAAATGATTTTTTTGCCATTTTAAAGACCTAGGTTTCCTATTGGTGAATGCAATGTGAAGCTTCTCTGTTTTCCTGCAGTACCTACACTAAATTTTTCTTGGTAAATGACCTTTACCTGTTTGGTACCAGCAGATTAACTTCAGACTCTCAGAAGGTCTGAGCTTCAGAATACACAAAGCTTCAAGGGTGCCAGTACTTTTTTTTTTCCATTATTCCCCCTGTTTCAGCAGAGCTGAATTTATGAAGATGCCTGTGGGAATCATTAGCAAACATTTCCATAATGTAGACAACAAACCTCTTTGTCTCTCAGTATTATTCCAAATGATAATGGGCCAAAAAATTTGATTCAGAGTGAAGGAATCCCAGAGTAAATGAATACATTTGTGGTTTATTTTTCTTTTTCAATGAAAAATTCTAAATTAATTCTTCTTGCTTTCTCTCCCTACTTCTTGGTAATTTTTTATTGTCTTGTCACTGACTTTGATTTTTCCATTCTACATTTCTTTCAATAGAATTAAGGAAAAAAAGTTTCTAAAATATTCCTGTGAAAAGCAATTGACTCTTAATCCTCTCTAAAGGCACTCTGCAGAGGCAGAAACCAGAGGCTGTCATTAACAGAAGTGGGAGTTCTTTTAACTTTGTAGTTTGCTAAATGGAATAACTAAAATGTGTCTAGGGAAGCTAATAGAGTTGTGTCTTTGATATGATGGAGTGCCTAAGGTTTTATTAGCTCAGCATTTAATGGAAGCATTCTGTTCTTTAGCTTTGCATGTCATGTCTCACTTCTCTCCTATGTTCTGGTGCAGGATCTGGCTCTCCTAGCTTCACAAATGTGCAGACTGCATTGTACCAGCCCCAGCCTCAACAGCCCCAGCCTCAGCCATATGGCCAGTGCATAACTGATAATGGAGTGGTGTACTCTGTGGGTATGCAGTGGCTCAAGACACAGGGCAGCCAGCAAATGCTTTGTACCTGCCTGGGCAATGGAGTCAGCTGCCAGGAAATAGGTATGAGTTTGCATTTAATGTCTGTTTAGTTCAGTGAGATCTCAAGGCAATTGCCCTGGGGGTTAATTCTGTAGTAGAATCCTTTTATGTGTGTATCAGAACTGTCTTCTGAAGAAGACCTGCTGGAGAAAGGTGTAAGGGGGAAAAAAACAGTTGTTTTGGCTATTTAAAGCGTGGTTCTGTAGGGCAGAAACATTTCCCAGTGAGTTATATATAACATGCTGAGGGAAAAGAGAGCCCTTGGGGAGCAGCATTAATAACTATTCAAATCAAACTGCAATAATGTATGTTTGGAAAAGAATGTAAAAGAATGACACAGCTGTGGAGCTAAGTCGTCTGTTGGTGTGTATTGGCCCAGGTCCATGGCAGTCAGTGTGGGTTTGCAGCAGCCAGTGACTTGGCTTAGAGGGGCTATTGCTGATTTAGAGCAGTAAGATTTGGGGATTGCTTCAAGACAGAATCTAATGCTGTGATTTGCTTGTTTTAAAGCTGTGACCCAAACTTATGGTGGCAATTCTGATGGAGAGCCCTGTGTTCTGCCTTTCACTTATGATGGAAGGACTTTCTATTCTTGCACCACCGAAGGCCGCACAGATGGGCACCTCTGGTGCAGCACCACTTCCAACTTCGAGCAGGACAGGAGATACTCCTTCTGTACTGAGCAGAATGGTAAGTGCTTCTCAGAGGATCTTCACGTGCGCATGACCCTTGTGCACAGATAGATGAAGGAGCAGAGAACATAGGGACAGATGTCCTGAACAATTCTTGCAGCCCTGAGGGACTCTAGGCATGCCTCAGCAGCAAGGCAGTCCTGTGAATGAAGGGCTGCCTGGTGCCAGGGCATTTTTGTGCTCTTGGCTTCTCTGGAGGGTGATCAGGGTGATACAAGCACATCCTTTGAGTTCTGTTCTGTCTTCTCTAAGCTGACTTTAAACTGGGAGCACCTAGTGAGGGTAGAGCTTTAGCCTGAAGGATGCTTAGATTCTGGGTTTGCTTGTCTGAATTGCTAAAGCAATGCCCGTATTAGGCTGGGAAGAAGAGGTTATCCATGGAGTACAGTTTGTGCAGTCCCTTGTCACTCCCTCTGTCCTGACTATCTAGCCAGGTTGCCATATATAGCAGTAATCTTAATGTGATTTGTGATCACTGATCAAGAGCTGGTGCATGACTAATGTGGCAGCATTCCCTCTTGTCTGTGGATGGTTAGTGTTCCCTTCACAGCACAGATCTACCTGTGTGGTTGCACTTCCTGGGAAACCCATCAGACATCCATGGAACACAATCCAAGCAGCTCCTCTGGGATCTGACCTTGGAGAGAATTTTTCACATTCCCACATGAAAATACCACTTCTTACACTGCATAAATTTATTTTTTCTCTTAACTCTCTTCTGCTTCAACTTTTTTTTCTAATAAAAGTCAAGACTTCCTCTGCAGTGCATGCATACGATATTATTCCTCAAGAAAAAAAACAGCCCCAAAACAACCCAAACACTGTCCCTGTCTCGGCACACATTCTTGTTTTAGTGAGGCTTCTTGTGCTGCACTGTGGGGAATGAGAAATATCAATATAAAAAGACCTCAACAAAAGCCTCCTTGTTTTCCACTATCTGTAAAGCAGAGTTGCTCAAGAGGTGAGTAGTTCAGGTAGATTACAGCCCTCTTTCCACTGCTGCTTGCAAAACATGAAACTTCCAACCTGCAGAGAGGTTTTGACTTGTCCTGTTGTACATAACTGAATTGTAAGCCTTTCCTAAGGGCTAAAGCTTTGCTTTAAGCAAAAGGGCACAACTGGGTAATAGCCTCAGAGAGATAACACAGGTATGCTGAGAACTGAGAGTTTATTTTATTCCCTAGACCTTGGCACAAAGGATCTACAAAGCTACTTCCCAAACACAGTAAGCTTTGGATTTTGCTATTCCCTAGGAATTCCCATGGCTGGCTCCACAACTTCTTCCAAAGCGATGTTTGAACTGAGCTGACCTTGTGCAAGGCTTATGTTTCCAGATCTGAATTAATTAAAGCCAAGAAAAGAGGCCTGTGAACAATATACAGGGTACACATGGGAAAAACTAGTGCTAGTTGTTTGCTTTCCAAGCTTTTCCATGCACACTAAGGGAGAGTGCAGGCTTCATTTGCATTTGTTTTCTTTTCACTTTTGTACAGTTTTGGTCCAGACACGTGGTGGCAATTCCAACGGTGCTCTGTGCCACTTCCCATTCCTGTACAACAACCGCAACTACACTGACTGTACTTCTGAGGGACGGAGAGACAACATGAAGTGGTGTGGAACCACTGAGAACTATGATGCTGACCAGAAATTTGGGTTCTGCCCTATGGCTGGTAAGGATGAAAACCATAAAGCAATTATGGAGTACCTATAAGTGGTTCTTTGAGGTGGAAAGTAAAGAGCTGCCTGTCATTGATCAGTTATTGATGACTTCCAATGAGCTGCATTCCAACCCAGAACCCTTTAAGACATTTCTGAAGTTTCATTTTGTCCTTTTTCCCTACTGATCACCTCTAGTACAGACCTAGGCAGTGCCAGGAGAGTGCAATTGTCATAACTTCTTTGCTACAAGTCAGCAGTAGGCACACTTCTCAGCTGGTGCAAACTAATGTAGATCCATATGAGAGTTTTGTAGCAAGTGAGGTTTTTATCTTTCACCTACCAAAGCTTCATGGCTCATCACTTCCTTTTGCCTGATATGTGATTAGGAGTAAGTCTGTACTTACAGTACCAGTGTGTTACCTTGAAAATGGCAGTAGTTCAAAATCAATATTGTGGTCCATTCCTCAGTTCATGCTTATCCCCGTGATGCCATAAGGGGACATGTGGGAGGGAATGTCACTGCCAATTCTTAAATGAAAGGCTTTTGTTAACTAATGGCTATGTAGCATCTGAGTCCTAAACCAGCTTGTGGAACATGTGAGTCTTCAGATGGCTGTGTTCATATAAAGGCATGGATATAACAAGAGCTGCTTCTTTCATGCAGCACCTTTTGGACATAGTACAGAAGCTATTTCTAGTAGCTTTCAAATGAGAATTAAAATGAATGAGCCCCTACAAGGAATCTGCACTTAGAGAATATCATCATCCAGCAAAAATGCTATTTGAAATTGAGTGAGTGCCTAAAGCTTCCTTGTTAAGATGCAGAAACCCCTACACAGTATGAAGGGGCATTGCAAATGGTCTAAGCCCTCAAGATCTTGTTAATTCTGGCCACATAAAGTATCCTCTTGCTTTCTTCTCAACCAGCCCATGAAGAAATCTGCACAACCAACGATGGTGTCATGTACCGTGTTGGAGACCAGTGGGATAAACAGCATGATATGGGCCATATGATGAGATGTACTTGTATAGGAAATGGCCGTGGAGAATGGACATGCATTGCCTATTCACAACTCAGAGGTACTGATTCTCACATTGATGTCATCACTTTAGTCTTAAGTGTTTGGGGGTGGGATAAATTGGTTTCCTTTTCCATCACTGTGAGTTTCAACCCAAGCTCAGGAACTATACATTGAGCTTTTCTTTGGAGTAGAAAGTGAATCACAAGAGCAAAGTTTCTGTCCTGTTTATGTGCTGGAAAATGCTACTTCAGCTTTTGCAGGCTAGCAAGTGGAGGCAAAACTTGGTTAACTTGGTCAGCAGGTATCCCTACCCACTTTTGTCTACGTTTAGGAATCAGCACCACTGAGACTTTATGGAGGGCTCAATAGAGGCACTTCTCCCACTCAGGAGCAGACAGAACTCCAGACTAGTCTGAAGTTTGAACATAGAACTGTTCTGTTTTATTGTTCTGCAGTAAAATTCTCAATTTCTCTGTGCTGGATTAGACATTTGCTGGCTAATCTATATGAAAAGTTGGCAGGACAGCACTGAGATTACTCTTATTTATTTACTTATTTATATGAGTGGTCCAAGTGGAGAAGTGCTTAAGTAATACCAAAAAAAGAAAACTTAAAAGCACAGACATTTGATCATCCTACAGCTAGCTCACAGCATTGGCTTCATGTCTGGAAAAGGCAGGGGGGTTGCTGTCAAGCAGCCAGGAAAGGATTCTTAACACCACTGGTGAAATGGGATATAATTTATAGGAAAAAGCTCACTCAAGGGCTTTGGGAGGTTTTTTTTAATGCGTTTCCTTCACAGCAATTGGAAATGCACTGCTAAAAGTTCTGGTCTGTGAAACTCCTTTTTCCACATACACAGCTAGTTCTCTGCAGCTCCATTCTGGAGTTAAAGTGGTCTTTCTTGATGAGGAGGGTGGAGATACTTTGTTTTTTCAAGAGGCAAAGGTTATCCAAGTAGAGCTGTTTAAACATAGCAGCCAGAGAAGGTCTTTGGCACCCATAGGAGGGTCTGAGCTGCTTGGGTTATCCTGACACCATACCCGTGGTGTGGGAAAGTATGATGGAGAATGAAAGCCTGGAATTAACTGAGTGGTTTCCCCAAGGACAGATTGTCTGTCATTAACTCTGGAACTGAACTTGCATCTCTTGGGTCCCAGTTAACAAAACAACATGCTTCTGGGGTGGTTTGCGTGTTTGTTTGGTCTTTCTGTTCCTTGCTGTTATTAGACTGGTGTTAGGAATGCTGGGACAGATCACAGGTTGATGTGTTGCCATTGAACCTAACAGACTGACACCACAGTACCCAAGCATGGGGTCTGTTTACTGTGTTCTGAGTGAATAATAGATTAGGAAGCACCACTAGTATCTCAGATGTGTAATAGATCTGCACCTAACTTCAGGTTCCTACAAAGTGTAGCGAAGATACCCTTTGTGAGGATGTTTGTCCTTCTTTGTGGTATCTTTGTAAATGCGGAGTAGCCCTTTTCTCTGTGGGTAGCTCTAACAATCTCACATACCTCTCTCACACCTCAGAGGAGTCAGTAAGAGAGTTAGTGTGCTGGTTTAGATTTTCTTTCATATGTGGAATCGGCCAAAAGGAAAAATCAGACAGTTCTGCAGTTGGAGTAATGTCCAGTACTTTGGACTGCACCCTACAGACCTCTTTTCTGCCAGCATTGCTTGTTTGCACACTGCTGATAAGTGAAATTGGGAGCAGTGGTGTGTATGCAGCACTAACCTGTGATGATCACAGATAGCAGAAGGGCTTCCTTTTGCTTGAATGGAGCTTGTCATGGTCTGTCTCTATAAGCTGATCAAGAGGAGGGAACAATGTGCCAAGCAGAAGGATTTTGTCTTAACGCTTAGAGCTCTTGCTGACAAACTGTCTCTGCTCTTTCTCAAACAGACCAGTGCATTGTGGATGGTATTACCTATGATGTGAACCAGACCTTCCACAAGCGTCATGATGAGGGGCACATGTTGAACTGCACATGTTTTGGCCAGGGCCGGGGGAGATGGAAATGTGATCCTGTTGGTAAGTCACCAGCTGTTCCCACATGCCAAATACACTCTGTGGCTATGTAGAAAGTGACTATGGTATGGTGAAAACAGTGTGTGTGTTTTGGCCCAGTCTTTGCCCACTTTCTGTCCTGAATTGCACAAATGCAAAACTAGAAGTACCACTAGATATGCTGGAAGGTAGCGTGAAAGGGCATTTGTAGTTGTAAGGACCTAAGCTTGGGTTATCAGACATGCTACAGGAAAAGTCAGTGATGATGCAGTTGTAATGGATCATGGCAACATTTTAAGGTTGTGATAACAGGGCACTTCAGCCCTTGGCTGGGTGATTTGGCTAAATTCTTGTACCTGAGCTGTTGGTCAAGCAGGCAGGGCTCTCAGACTGAATGCTGATAAAACAATAGGCAGCTACACACTGATGCTAGGATCAGTTTTCTTTCTGTAGCCAAAAATTTTTAGGTCTCCTCATTGAACTGAGAGAGGAGCATCAGCATATATTATATTACTTTGGACTAAATTGATTCTTTTGGCTGTCATTTGTTCTGGCAAAGAGAAGGCTCAGGATGAGAACATGTGTTAATAGCACTCTGGAGGTTAGCTAAAACCATCATGGGTCTCTGCAGGAACGGGGAGATTTAATCTCTTCTGCCTCCCCTCTTCCCTAGTGAACCTTGATTGGAAGAGAAGACCTAGCTGTTTGGCTTGCAATTACTAAATTCAAGAGAACTTCAAGCTATTTCCAAGAAAATCTGATTTATTTACAGCAATATCTGTACAGGTTTGCTGGAGAAACTTGGATTGTAAAGCTCCTGAAAATTACTGCTTTGGAAGAAAAGGAGAGGGAATGATTTCAGCTATCTGTAAAAGCGCAATCAGTTCAATTTAGTTGTTTCACTCTAAAAAAGGCTTCTGTTTATCCAAGCAAGCATAATGCTAGTTCTCACTGTAAATTTCCAATGAGCCAGAAACACAGGCATAAGTCAGACTAGAAAGTGTACCCAAGTGCTTGCACTGTGTTGCATTTACACTAGTTAAGCTGATTTCAGGATTTGATTTGTCCTCTTTGGTTTATACAATGGTAAATCGGGAAAGACTCTGCTAAAAACTAATGGGGGAATTCCCATTTATAAAGTTTTTTATTTTACTGCTCAAGCCAGTAGGAATTCTGCCGTTGATTTCCTTGAGAGCAGCATGGCTTAGCTTTGGATGAGAGATGGACTTAGTTGACTGCAGCAGAACTGGCCTCCACAATAGATAGTGTGGACTAAATCCTTTCTTGAAGGAGCACCTCAAACCTCCCTGGGAAGTTTGCCAGGTGGACAACTTGTACCTAACAGTATCTGAAGAAACGCATCACAGCTGAATTAGCTTCCTAGTAGCTAGCTTAACACATGCAGTGATACATCAAGGACTTTGATCTGAGATTCAATTTCTGTTGCCACTTTCTCTTTATGTAATTATACTTGCAAATAAACATTTATTTGCCTAAAAGTCTCATGATTTACCCTTCTGTATTTGGTGTGGATTTTTGCTACAGTTTCTGTAATGTACAATGGTTAATTGTCCCTTTTGTGCCTTTAGATCAGTGCCAGGATTCAGAGACCCGTACCTTTTACCAAATTGGAGATTCATGGGAGAAGTACGTCCATGGTGTCAGATACCAGTGCTACTGCTATGGTCGTGGTATTGGAGAATGGCATTGCCAGCCTCTGCAGACCTATCCTGGTAAGAAACCCAACTCATCTGCTGAGTTATACTTGAGGAAAGCAAACTTTCCACCCTTCATCCTGTTCAGGTTTCCTTTTTAAACAGAACCATTTCCCTCTCTTCCTTGGCAAGCACAAATAAGTGTCATGATTAGAAAGAGGAGGTGAGGCTGTTAACCGCTATTCCTGAGGCTAGGGTTAGTTTAGAGAATGACTATCAGTTCACACAACTTGGGTTTACATTTCCTCATGGTATTTAGCAATATCACACCTGCAACCTTCAGTTTCTGTTGCTTCAAACTCTAATAAATGTAGTCTTTCCATTTCCACTCACTACAGAAGCAAAATCCACCATGGAGTGAAACATTTTTCCTGATCAGTGCCCTGAAGAAGTTAAATATTTGGACTTTCGTTTGCCCAGTCAGTTCCAGGAAATCTTTACAGGAACAGGCAATGCCTGCTTGTTGGCTTGTTCTATTACAGTTTCCTAAGCAGAATGTGATAAGGAGAACCTCTCTACTTTCCTGGTTAAGATTGCAACTGCCACTGTCTGAATTTACTGTTAAGTAAGGCTATGTTTGGGCTCAACACAAGGAGCAGAAGGCTGTGCTTATTATTTCACTGGTTCCCCAGCTCATCTCTGAGCATAAATGTGGAGGAACTGCATAAAGATCAGATATGGCAGTTTCAATGCTGAGGTGATTCTCTGCTTTTATATCAAGATAGGATAAGAAGAGTCTGTTCACCCATTAGCTGCAATATATTTATACCCCAAGTGCCCTGTAAGTTAAGAAGAGGAAAATGAAGCTCATTCAGAAAGAGGGTTTTAATATAGGTGCCCCTGTTGTTTATGCAAAGCCACTATGTGCTTCACATAAATAAGGTACCTCTTCCCAGTGACTGGCTTCACTCACATCATATAGAAGGTCTTTGCGCCAGCACGTTATTGAACCTGACCTGTATCCAGCAGTGCTGTCAGTGAACTGACTGCATTGCTATCTGTGGCCATGAGAGACAAAGACAGAAACAAGGCAGAAGGACACTTGGCAGCCAGAACTGTGTGGACTTGCCTTTCTTTGGGGCAGCAAACTAAGGAGGGCAAGAACAGGAAGCAGGCCTTCTTTGAACTCTTTTTTCTTGAGTTTCTCACTGAAGCTTGCTGAACTTCTCTGACTCCTGACAGACTGCTTAAACAAACATCTTCCTGAGCTATGTGAAATATTCATGCCTCCGGACTGGAGACCAGGGCTTTGGGCTTCTTTAGACACAGGAGTGACTGAAAATGTGTAAATAAACCAAATCTAATGCTTCTGAATGTAGGTTTGGGGTTAGGTGAGCTTTGAAATTTTCTGCCTGTGGGCATGGGTTTGTTTGCCTGGAAGTCTGGTTAAATATGAAGCAGGTATATATGTTACACAGTTGTCCAAATAAATTATAATTAGAAATGTTGGGAGTAGGGGGGGAGTGAAGGTATTTAATGGCTAAAATGAGACACTTCCTTGCAGATTCCAGGGTGCTTTTTGCTGGAATTTTCTGGGAATTAACATGAGGATATTGCTGTTGAGTCTTCAGTTGCATCTCCATAGTAAGCCTAGGAGGGAGTGAAAAGAGAACCATGGGATCATAGAAACTTTCCTTATCCACTGGGGAGCTTTGTAGAGCTGAGCCTAAGCCTGATCTAACTAAATGCAGACAGTAGTCGTAAGCATTAGAGTACTGCTGATCTTGTATTTGCATCAGTTTCTGGGCCTGATTTCAGTGTTTCAGATCAACTGATTAAGAAACTCAGCACCACAGTAAAAGCCTAGTGTCTCTTTGCAGGGTGTATGCAATGGCAGATCAGGAGTTTGCCATGCCACAAGATTAGACTGCATTTGGCAGATGTTTCTCATCTGTTTCTCTGCTCCCATTGCAGGAGATATTAATTGATGAAAGTAGTTAGTTGCTGAGGAGCTCCCTCTCTTTGAACAATGCAGCTTTGCTTTGTACACTTTTTCCGTACTGGACTGCTCCAGTTCTCTATTTCATTGACAGCCCATGGGAAATTAACCCAAACAGGGGATGTTAGTTCCTCCCCCAAATATATTCTAATTCATCAGGTTTTGAAGTAGTGATGAAGCATTAAGGGTGGAAAGACAGTATCATTTTTTTCCTGTTTATAGCAATAGTATGTGAGCCATCATCCTTTTTGATGAAGAAGCAGAAGAAAAACATCTCCAGTATGTTAAAAATAGCAATTCCTTTTTCCAGGGTCATCTGGGCCTGTTCAGGTGATCATCACAGAGAGCACGAACCAGCCAAACTCCCACCCCATCCAGTGGAACGCTCCTGAACGATCTCACATCACCAAGTACATCTTGCGCTGGAGACCAGTGAGTGCCACAAGCATCATCATTTGTTCAACAGAATACTGTATTCTTTTTGCCATTTTGTGGTGTCTGTAAGAAGTGGCTGACACTATTTCAGCAAACTTTAGCTGCTAACTCAGTGTCCTTGTTTCGCTGATGTCAACAGTTTCTCTGAGGATCAAAGACAAGTGCTGTATAAACGCTTGATGTTTTCCTGCTCAGAATTTAATGGTCACTGTATTCGTGAGGTATCTTATTAACCAAAGGACTAGCACAGTAAGCAGACAAGTTTATATCCTTCCTCACTTTAAGTAATGTAAATCCTTGTGGAAGCTTCTTCATCCTAAGAAACATTATTTTAGTACCATGTGCAGGCCCAAAGAAAACTGGGGCAGATTTTGTCCTATTAATGAGGAGGTAAAAGTAAGTAGGATATGCAGACATAAACAGCTAGCATAGGATTCGTCATCTCCCATCTTTTCTAAAGTCTAAACCAAAGATGGTTGACCCCTGCTCGTTGCCTCATTCATATTTGAGGAATGATTCAGTTTAACCAAGGTGGATGAGTTGTGTTGCAGATCCCCTGAGTTCAGCTTCACAAAAGACCACTTAATGATTAAGAACATTAGTACCTCAATTCTGTCTGTTATTAAAAGAACAATAGAGGCCCTAATCCAAAGCCATTAAAAGCACTAGAGTCTTTTTACTGACTTCAGTGTATCTTGGATCAAGGCCTGAATGAAATGGACTTTAAAGCGCAGGAGTACAAACCTCAGAGGATGGAGCATTACTTTAGAGCTTCCCAGAGAGTTCAAACACAGGGTAGGTGGGAAGAACGTTTCTGTATATTGTTTTCAGATGATGGCTCAGAGTTATTGTGAACAGCTTTCAAATATGCATTTTCCAGCTATTCCTTCGTGCCTTACTGTGTTTTTGATAAAGGAATGAGTTTAGTTTATATAGAATGGATAATTTTCCTTTTAAAGGCAGAAAGTTCAAAGCTAGATTGTTTTTCAGTTTAACCCAGTAAAACTTAATCACCCAAAATGTCACTAGCCCTGCTTCCTGGCATACTTTTCTCATCTCCTTTGACTTGATTCCATCTGTGCATTAGCCATTCCAGCCACACCTGTGTTTGAATATCAGAGTGTTTGGTAAGCACGTAGCAGATGCATCACTACATACCCCTGCTTGCAGACTAGGGAGTCTCTTACTATCTGACTGTCCTTGTTCTTGCAGAAAAACTCTGGAAGGCCGTGGAAGGAAGCCACTGTTCCTGGCTACCAGAACTCCTACACCATCTCAGGCCTGAAGCCTGGTGTGATATATGAAGGACAGCTCATCAGTGTTCAGCAATATGGCCACAAAGAAGTCACCCGCTTTGATTTTACCACAACCAGCACCACAGCAGTGACAAGTAAGTTGAACAGCAGGGCCATGGAGAGAAGCAGAATCTCTCTCACCTGTCTTTGTTTTGTGCATCCCAGGTAAAGTAGAAGTAGTGATGGTTATTTAAACCTTTCCTGTTTTCTCTCTTGTAGGCAACACTGTCTCAGGAGAGACAACTCTTCTTCCTCCTATGGTGGCTACGTCAGAGTCAGTCACTGAAATCACATCCAACAGCTTTGTTGTCTCCTGGGTTTCTGCTTCTGACACAGTCTCTGGGTTCCGTGTTGAGTATGAGCTGAGCGAGGAGGGCGACGAGCCACAATATCTTGGTGAGACTATCTGAGTTTACTACAGCAAAGCATTGCTCACCGTTTTCTGTGACAATCAGAATAGTGAGGATATTCCTGTCTTTCCATAGGATTCAATAGGATATGAGAGCAGTGAGACTGGGTCAGATTAAAAGCTCACTTAGTTCATTGTCCTTTGTCCATCAAGGACCATATGTTCGTGTCCAAGGAAGAGTATGAGAAGAAGGCAATATACCGTCCCAGATCCTGCAGAGGAAAACTCCCTGATGGTGGATTTGTACTAACTGTGGATAGATATATTTATTATTTTCAGCTCTGTGGATTTGTGCAGTATTTTTTTCCTTTTGAAATTATGTGAATTTGATAGCATCCACAGCATCCTGAAGTGAGCAGCAGTGCAGATGAGAAGAGAACCAAATGCATTTATTGAACTTGCAGCCTGGCTAATTTCCTTTGCTGTACCTTTGTCCTTCCATCCAAACAGACAGAGAGAAATCTTTTCCAAGTGTCCTCTCTTGTCTACTTGTCATCTCACATCTGTTCCAGTCCACTTAGTTGTTTTGTTTTGATCGTATCTTCCTCATCTTTGATAGTGTGACAACTTAGCTAAGCTGGGAAGGTGGTTAAAGGCATTGGACTCAGACTAGGATTTGAATCTTCTTTTCTAACATCTATGGTAGAACCTGTGTCACCACACATAGTTTCATCTTATCTTCTTTTTTCTAATTTCCTGTGTTAACCATGGTAATGGCAGTATCTCACAAGGATTTGAGGTTCTAATAGCTATTCAGACATGACTGATTGATAGACAGGCAAATGGGAAAAAGACCTCCCTGGCCTGTTGTTTTCCTCAACTCTCAAGCTTGGACTCTTGAGCAGAAGTGACTTACACTGGGACTGCCAACACTGTCACCACCTTCCTTATTTGCACAGTGGCTGCCCAGGCAGCTGAGCTGTGCTGTGAAGCAGCTCCTGAGATCATCTGTCTACAGAAAGTGGTTTCCAGGCAAATTGAAAGGCAATTCCCAGTTCCCCTTAAGATGCTTGGCTTCACTCTGGCCAGTATGGAGCTGCTTCATGGAGAATTTCCTACATCTGGCATGTAGGTGGACATGTGGGGGAAAGGGAGAGGGGAGAGAAGCTCATCAGCCCTCATAATGTCATTCTTCTCTACTCATGAGTCAGTCTTTCCACAAAACCTTTTCATGTGAAAATTTTTCCATAGATTTCTGTGTTGAAAATGCCATTCTGGGGTATGAAATGACTACTCAGCTGACATGGCTTAATGCCAGCAGTGTGCAGCTCACGTTCCCCTGTCACAACATGCATCAAGCCATGCTGTCCTAGGTGTTGTCTGCCTGCTGAGCATGGATACCTTGTCCAACTCTCCACACAACTTCTCTGATGTGGACTAAAGACACAATGTGGAACAGATGCTGTTTTATTGCAGGAATACTGTGATTCAGCCCAGATTAAAACAGAGCAGTCTCAATTATTTCATTTGGAGAGAAAGCAAGAAGATGGATAGAATTGCTAAGGCAGTTTTTTCTTTCCTGCCTTCCTTAGATCTTCCAAGCACAGCCACTTCTGTCAACATCCCTGACTTGCTTCCTGGTCGCAAGTATATTGTTAATGTCTACCAAATCTCTGAAGAAGGAGAGCAGAATCTGATTCTCTCTACATCACAGACTACAGGTATGTGTGAGTGGGTGTTGCTGCACTTTGAAAGCTGTTTCTATTGCATGCTCAATACATTTTTGTTATCTTTTATGCTCACACTTGCTGGCCTCTTCTTTTTACTTCCTTAAACAGCTCCTGATGCACCTCCCGATCACACTGTGGAAAGTGTGGATGACACATCAATTGTCATTAGCTGGAGCAGACCACAGGCTCCAATCACAGGTTTGTTTAGTTGAAGTGTCTCTCTTTTATGTTATTGCTGGAATCTGAAATCTAGGTAAAAACTAAAAGTATATATATTCTGTAATGTGCAGTGGTTAATTGTCTCTTTTGTGCCATATATAATATGTCCTCTAGGACAGAGGGCTAGTGCATAATTCTTCCCAGTCTGGAAGACCAGCTGGAAAGCACATGGGCAGTTTAGTATTTGCTTGGTTTCACTGTCTGAACCAAGCAATTCAGGAGGCTGGATGCAAACCAATTCCTTCTAGATTTGTGCTAAATGAAAACAACCCCCCTGACCTTCTCTTTGTATATGTCGTCCAGACCATCCCATAACAAGCAAGAGAGCTCCACATGTCAAATGATAATCCAGGGGAGGTTACGCTTCATAAAGCATTCTTCGTGTGTGATCTGTGGATGGGGTGTGAGCACAAGCAAGCCATGGGTTCTGCTGAAGTTCAGGACTATGCTTATAAAACCTGAGTAGGAAGATGAGTTTAACTATCATTTTTTGGCATTCCTTGTGCTTTCTTACTGATCATGGCTGAGGACTGTATATACTTTTCTTGCTTTAGGCTACAGAATTATCTACACACCCTCTGTGGAAGGCAGCAGCACAGAGCTCAACCTGCCTGACACTGCAACCTCTGTAACACTCAGTGACTTGATGCCAGGTGTTCAGTACAACATCAGCATCTACGCAGTGGAAGAAAATCAGGAGAGTACTCCTATCTTCATTCAACAGGAAACCACTGGTGTCCCACGCACAGGTAATGGGCAGCATTAAACTCAGTCACTGAGTTTTCTCTTAGCACACAGAGCCAATGACAATGCACGCTCACATTGCTCTAGCTAAATGAATACTTAAATGGACTCAGTTCTAGTTTGTGTCATTGTTGTTGTGTTTCTTAATGGTAAAGGTCTGTGGTACCGAAGTTTCATAGTAAAGTCATGGTAAAGCAACAGTGATGAACTGTCACAGTGAAGCCATCACTCTGCATTAATTGGGGCGTAATTCCCAGGGATCAGACTGCAGGCAGATCTTGCATTGTGCCTACAGAAAAGAGAGGTCAGAGTTTCCTGAGTTGTCTTAAGGGGATCCTGCTAAGGGATCTTTTTAGGAACCTGCTATATCATTTTGCCTCCATACTTGGCCTACAGATATGTAATGTGATGGACTCAGACACCACAACACAAATCCAAATTCTTCACCTGAGTTGTCCCTGTCTTTCCAGTCCTAACCATTATTTTCCATCACAGTCAGTGGAGATGGGAGATAGCTCAGCACTGACTGATGTGCCAGAATAGCACCATACCATTTAAACTTGAGGCCCCCACAATTAAAAAGCCTACTGGTTTCAGGATTCTTTAAGTATCCAATTGGGCTGAATAGCCAAACCAAAAGAAAGGATAGTGAAAGACATGAGATCTCATGTGGTAGCAGTGGAATGTGGTGGTCCTGCAAGTTGCAAGCATGTGTTTGCAAATGGGAATTTACCAGGAATGAACTCAGCTCAATGTCTTTATGGTTTGGCACCAGTATATTTCAAAAATGAGCATTGGTTAACCCTAGGGCAGTATCATTTTAATTTGAACATAGAAATTCAAGGCTGCTGTACTGTGGACCAACACAGAGGGAACTGGATATTGTCTTTGACTACAAGGGCCAGATCAGCCCCTGTTCTTTTTTAATAATAAAAGATTGATTTTAAGTTAATTATAGATACTGAGAACATGCCATGGGTTTTGAAAACCCTCTCTTTTAATTTTAAAAGGGGGTTCCTGTTTCCAACTCCTGGAGTATTTTTTTTCCCTCTAAGCTTTTGGTTCCGCATATACTTGAATTTCCGTAGCGTATTACATCTGGTCTTTCAGTTCTCTGTCTTGTGACAGCAAGATACTTTCTATGGCTGAGGCATAAAATACATCAAGCTACGTGGTGACATTTTGAATTGTAGCCTTCTTGACTATTGGCTGGGAATGTGTGCAAACATGTTTATGGTAAGGTTACCATGACATTCTTGATGTGGTACATACCCTTTGGCTAGCCATAGCTCAGTCAAAATTAACTGGCTTTTTTCCTTCCATATAAACCTGTAGCTTCTCCTGCCAATTGCCAAGGATTCTCTCTAACACTGTTGTGTCACTTTGCTTTCAGATGAAGTTCCTTCACCCAAAGATCTGCAGTTTGTGGAAGTTTCTGATGTCAAGATCACCATCATGTGGACCCCACCACAGAGCCAAGTGTCTGGCTACCGAGTGGAAGTGATCCCCGTCAATCGCCCTGGCCAACATGGCCAGAGACTGCCTGTCACCAGGAGCTCTTTTGCTGAAGTCATTGACTTGCTCCCAGGAACAACCTATCTCTTCAAGATCTTTGCGGTGAGCCAGGGCAGGGAGAGCAAACCTTTGACTGGACAGCAAACCACCAGTAAGTGCTTCATGCTTTTTTCAACCTTTTGAAATGCCTATTTCTCTGTTGCTTAGAGAAATAGATAAGCAGAGCACTTAAAGTGCAACAGTCACAGCCCAGGAGGTATCCCATAACTAGGATGACAGGGATGGGAATTCATTCAGTCAAACAATGATCTCTTCAGCAGATTCATCCTCCTCCAGGGCTTTCCAATGGGAGTTTAACTCTCATGGCACTTTAAAACAATTTCGTATGGCTGGAATTCAACTTTTTTATTACTCACTGAGAATTGATGGGCCCTGCAGTTCTTTACAGCACGGATCACAGCCTGTGATTGCTTTTTTGCTTTCTCTTTGTGAGGATACTTTAGGGCAGATTTCAACATGACTTTAGAGCCTTGCTGAGACTGCTCTGAAAAATCCTTATCTCCTTTCTGACAGCTGCATACCTATTTGGCTCCACTGTTAGCAGCAGGAGTTCTGCATGCACATGTGAGGACAAGCCTGGTCATTAAAAGGACTGCATTTCAGCTTTGCAAGGTTGGGCCTGGCTTTCCACAGGCTGTCTTACCACCCCAGAAATGTCACTATTATCCCAGTGGAAGCTGGGGAAATGGTTTGCAGCAACTTCAATGGACTGTTGACAAGACCCATTGGAGCATATGTTTTTCAGGCAGGGCTGTGCAGGATCTCTCAGAACCCAGCTGTTAGTGATCTAGTGGCAGCGCAGCATCCACCACTGTAAGGCAAGTGACAACCACAGTACACAAATGTTAGACATTGATTTTTGCTCAGCAGAAGTGTAGAGAAGAAAGAAGCAGTGGCTGGGCAAAATACAGGCTTTCAGATAGAAGAGGAGGAGTTTAGCATGGATTGGGGTGGTTATCTCCATTTTTGATCGAAAAGAGACAGATCAGACAGAAGCTGGGAAGTGGCTCACTTGGACAGAGCCTGTTTATTTGAGCAGTAGAAGGGTGACTTGGTGTTTGTGGTGTTCTTTGACTGGGTCACATCATTCAAAAGACCAAAATGCAGCTATGGATACCTGCTGCTGCTGTGGCATTTTCCAGTAAAAGAGAGCAACTCCAGAGAATCCAGGCCAACTCTTACAGAGATGAGAGGGAAGGGAAGGAAATGGGATAATCTATGAACATAGCCATGCTGTTTGAGAAATACTACTTGCCTACATCCATAAAGTCAGGAGCCATGAATAGTGCCTCTACCTCTTACCATCTCCCTTGACTATGCAGGGAGAATGGGATCCTTATGTTCGTCCTTTGACATAAGTATCTGTGTGAGTGCACTCCCTCCTCTTTCAAGTGAGGCTTTCAAAAGCAAGGACACGGCTTAGGAGACTGGACTCTTCTGCAACCTTTTAGAACAAGAAGAGCTCAGTTCCCAGGTAGATCTGTAATTTAAAGTGGTTGTTTTCAGGAGCCTTGGCTATGTGTAGAGCCCTTCTGAAAGTCCACACACAGAGTTGTACATTGGAGCACAGACATTCGATTCAGACAGCACTGGGATAGTTACAAATGTCTGGAATAATTTTCCATAGGCTGTGATCATCCGCTTAACTGCTTTGCCTAAACCACATTTCAGAAAGCATTCACATAAATTGCATCCTGTAATCGAAAGTCCTGGGAAACAGAAATCAGTCAGAGTTCCCAAGGAAAACCCTGAAGCAAAAGTCTCTTCCCACGGTGTAAATGTGCTTCTCTTTTTGGCCTTCCGTTAAAAAACAGTCTACAAATAAACTCTGAGTGTGTGTGTGGCTGTTTAATCTTCCCCTTTTTCCTTTACTATGGGGAGAGGAAGTGATAAAAGCCTAATAGGGCTGGCAAATTAAATTGTGCAGAAAGGAGCTGACTGCAGGCTACAAATTGGTGGAAGGTAAAATCCTTGTCAGATGAGACTTAGGAAAAATGTTAAGTACCAAGAAGCGATAAAGCTGACTCTCAGCTTGTGGGTTGGAGATGGGCCTAAGGAGGGTCACACTCATCCTTTGTCTGTTAGAACTATCATCTCCTCCATCTTTGCAATTGGGGGAAGAAGGAAGTCCTCACTTCCTTTACCCTCTCTCCTATCCTGGTTTTGGCTGGGATAGAGTTAATCTTCTTCCTAGTAGCTGATATAATACTGTGTTTTGGATTTAGTGTGGGAAAACAACTGAGGAGAAAACAAAAGGGACAAAAACTCCCACTGAATTACTGGGACACTGAGGAAAACATTAATTTTTGTCACAAAAATGTTAGTTACTCAGGGGGAGAAGAAAAAATGGTGCGTTTGCCATCAAAAAAGAGCAATTAATTTCAACATAGAATTGGGACCTAGGAAAGGCAGAAAACCTGCCACATAGATGCTATAAACTCCTCGCTGCAGTCCTGCCTGCTGTATGGGACAAATGGCTTTGGTGTCTTTCCCCCTTTGAGCTTCATCTTGTCTCAGCCAAAGGTAGTGACATCTCCACTGTTCACTGGACTCCAGTGTAAGTGCTGAAGAAGCTGTGTTGCTTCAGCCTCCTGTTTATGTAGTTTGCTGGGTTATCAGTTTCCACAGCTTCCCAAGGCAGTGATAAAGAGGGAAGGAAGCCTGCTAAGAGCGGTTGCCTGAGTCCTGAGGGAGAGATGAGCATGCTTAGAATTGTTGGATAGTCAGTTCCAGGGTGTGATTGCTTTTAAGTAGATCTGGGGACTGGTTCTCTCTGAAAGTCACTGACTTTTCTTTATTTTTACATGAAAATGACCAACTTGGGGGTATTTTGTTTTGGGAAGGGATTTTGAGAGGGCAGAGGATAGGGCTGGGCAAGGATTGAGAAGAATAAATCTTCTTAATGAAAACGGGCTAAAGTTGGGTTTCTGTGCTTATGTTGACAAGTCTGAACTGAGCTGAGCTTTAAAAAATGCTCAGCATTCATGAGAAACTATTGAAATTCCCAAGTGTGGTTGGGTTCATTTGTCTTGCCTCAGCTGTTAGCTTCACTTCCCATGGGATGGCACGTATGGCAACCACCCAAATCAGCACAGCCAGGAACACGCAGATCTGCCTCGCCCAGCATATTACTGGATGGCACTGAGGCATGGATGTAGTCATTTCACATCTATCAACATAAAAAGGACATGGAGCTGTTGGAACAAGTCCAGAGGAGGCCAAGAGGATGATCAGGGGCTGGACACCTCCTGTATGAAGACAGGCTGGGAAAGTTGGAACTGTTCAGTCTGGGGAAGAGAAGGCTGCATGGAGACCTCATAGCAGCCTTCCAGTATCTGAAGGGGGCCTATAGGGATGTTGGGGAGGAGCTCATCATCAGGGACTGCAGCGATAGCACAAAGGGTGGTGGGTTCAAACTCAAACAGGGGAAGTTCAGGTTAGATATAAGGAAGACGTTCTTTACTGTAAGGGTGATGAGGCTCTGGAACAGGCTGCCCAAAGAAGTGATAAATTCTCCACCCCTGGCAGTGTTCAAGACCAGGCTGGGCAGAGCATTGGGCAACATGGGCTAATGTGAGCTATTCCTGCCCATGGCAGGGGCTGGAACTAGATGATCTTAAGGCTCTTTCCAAGCCATTCCATGATTCTATAATTACCAGCATAACCCTAATCATTATTCTATGATTACTTTCTCTCTTCCCTACTGTTGCCCTGAGTGAGAAATACAGTCTTGATAACCTCATTGTGTACCCATGTTTTCTGCACGGTAATGGACTGCCTTGGAAGTAGAGGTGAAGTACAGATTCAACTGGGAAACTGATTCCCATTATGCTTTTTTCCTTCTGCAGAGCTCGATGCCCCCACCAACCTGAGATTTCTCAATACCACGGAACATTCAGTGTTAGTGTTGTGGATGCGCCCTCGCGCTGTGATCACGGGATACCGGCTCACTGCAGGTCCCACAAGAGGAGGTCAACCAAGGACCTACAATGTAGGACCTTCTGCCACCAAGTACCTGCTCAGGAACTTACAGCCTGGCACTGAGTACACCGTGTACCTTGTGGCAGTTAAAGATGACTTGCAAAGCGCCAGAGAAACTGGAGTCTTCACAACTTGTAAGTATGACAGACCCATACTCCTCTTCCTTAACACCCTGGCCCTCCTTCAAAACTTGCACTGAAAGTGTCTATTGTGAATTGGTTTACAGAAGAAGCCTTTTGAAGTAGCATTCCAGCAGAACCGCTTGGGAAATATTCCTTGTTCTTCTTTCTGAACTATTTGTCAGGATAAAAGAGAGTAATTTGCACTAAAAAGCTTTTAGTAAACTATATTTCAGCTTTTTCAGTCATTAAAGACAAAAGGGAAACTACTAACTACTGGTACTTCAGGTTTTGTTCAACTGAATAACAAAGAAATTCGGTTTTACTTGATCTTTCCAGTTGTTTGGTTTTGGCAAACAAAACCAAGGAATCAAGGAAAGGAAAGAACAGCCTTAAACTGAGCAAGGAATAATTAGTCTATCATCTGAACAAAGTTGAAAGCAGTCATTTCTCAAGTCCAACCACACCAGCTCAAGTGTAGTTACAAAACTGACACAAGCATTGTGTTCCAGCATTTTGCTTCTTTATTTCAGTCACATGTGCTGCTGGGTTGGAAAAAATATTGAGCAAATCTGGAGAGGAAAAGGAGTTCTGTAAGAACCCACATGTACTTATAGAAAGAACAAATACATTCACTGCTTAAAAACTAATGGAACCATCATATAAAGTATCAAAATTCAAAGCCATCCAAGCCCAGAACCACATCCTCTTCTCAAAAGAGAATGTGGTTTCTTTTAGAACAATGTGAAAGGGTTCAAACTTCTAATCAGAGTAACACTGTTAACATTGGCAAGATTTTTTTTGCTAACAGACAGCCTTATCTATAAATATTTCTCAATTAGGATATGATTTGGTATATTAGATGAATATTGCCTTCAAATTTGGGCTTATCTGAATGAAACCAGTCCAGTTCAAGACTACAGATTAATAAACCAGGTCTCTTCATTGATAGTGAGGTCAATGCCGATTAAACTCAGTGGAGTTATTCCGACTCATTCTGGGGTACACAAAGGCTTTGGCTTCTGTGTGATGCTCCTGACAGATATCAATGAGACCACAAATTCCTCAGATAGACTTTGAGCTCCCTTTCACTCTGTTGACTTCAAAAGAGTCGAAGCTGTTGGTGAGGAATGAGATGGTCCTAGCTGGGACAGCTGGATGACAGACAAGGGTGTAGTGTTCTGCTGATCAACTGGCATATGGTGGGTGAAGGAAAAAAAGCTGGGGCTTGAGGAACTCTTTAGATATCATGCCAAAACCAATATTCCTCAGATTCTTGGGGTTGGATGCATAGAGGATTCATGAGGCCCAGTTTAATATTTTCCTTTTCCTTAGGAACAACAAAAGCACTGCTACTTGGGTCGATCAAGCCCAGCAGCAGACAGAAGTCATCTGTCAGACCTCTCCCAGATCACTGGATTTTTAGAAGTAATATAGTTGAGCACCTATCACATGCCCCTTGCCATTTGGACTTCTGTAGGTCAGGTTTTCTAGCTGTTTGTTACCACCACAGCAGCAAGACTCCAACTCTGTCAATTCACTTCACAGATCAGCCTGCTGGCTCTGTTCCTCCTTTTAACACAGAAGTGACTGAGACTTCTATTGTCATCACCTGGACACCTGCCCCAAGGATTGGTTTCAAGGTAGGAGAATTGAAGTCCTGTGTTTCTTTTTTCTCTTGCTTCATTTTGATAGGAAGGACAAATTAAAGCTGTTTACTGTGGACTGCATTGAAGACAGCACAAAGTACAAAGCACATGCTGCTTACAGGGGACAGGTCTAGGTCACAGAGGTGAATGCAAGCATCTCATCTGGGCTTCAGGTCAAGTTCATCAGTGGATCATCTAAAAAAAGGCTACAGGGTGAATAGCCGGCATTCAGCATAAGGGCCTATGATACTTATATTGGATAAGTCAGGATGCTGGTAGTTAGCTGGAATAGGAGTACTTGAGACTGGAAAGCAAACTTTCTGCTTCTCTGCAGCTGGGTGTGCGCCCGAGCCAAGGTGGAGAGGCTCCTCGGGAGGTCATCTCTGATTCTGGCAGCATTGTGATATCTGGCCTGACCCCTGGAGTAGAGTACACCTACAACCTCACAGTCCTGATGGATGGCCAGGAGAGAGAGACTCCAATCATCAGGAGAGTGACTACACGTACGACGCATTTGCTTTTCCACATTTTATTCCTTCTTCCACTGGTTTCCCTTGTGCTCCATTGTGCTGTCTTCAGGGAGTTGGTCCTAGTCTTTTCCTCCTGTCATAGTTGGAGGGTGTTTTTCTTTCTGATGCATAGGTGATGCACTAGCTTGTGCAATGCAGGCTCACAACTTGAAAAGAATATTTTTAAGTCATTTTGAAGGGTGAGGATAAAAGGTAGTGAGAAGGGATGTGAGGAAGCTAGCATGATTCCCAGTGCCACAAATGACCCATTTGTCTTAATGCTTTCAGCATTGTCTCCACCAACTAACCTGCGCCTGGAGCCCAATCCTGATACAGGGATCCTGATAGTCTCTTGGGATAGAAGCACAACTCCAGGTAACTATGTCAACTTGCACTATGCTCAAACCTTCTGTTGTACCAGAATGCCAGCATTTGTTCTGTGGTGACCTGCAAGTCATTAAGGAGACTTTAATGGGAAGCATGCTGTAATTTAAAGAAGAATTTACATATTTTTGAATATATTAAGGATATGAAGCAGTTCTGGGCAACATGATCTAGTTGAAGATGTCCATGATCATTGCAGTGGGTTGGACTAGATGAGCTTTGAAGTTCCAACCCCCTGCTACGGGACACCTTCCACTAGAGCAGGTTGCTCCAGGCCCCATCCAAACTGGCTTTGACTACTGCCAGGGATGGGGCAGCCAAAGCTTCTCTGGGCACCCTGTGCCTGTGCCTCAGCATCCTCACAGGGAAGAGCTTCTGCCTAAGAGCTCATCTCAATCTCCCCTCTAGTTAATAGTCAAGTTAAAACTATTCCCCCTTGTCCTATCACTACATGCCCTTGTAAAAAGTCTCTCTCCAGATTTCTTATAGGCCTCTGGGTATTGGAAGACTGCTCTCAGGTCTCCTTTGAGCCTTCTCTTCTCCAGGCTGAACAAGCCCATCTCTCTCAGCCTGTCTTTACACAGAATATAATGTGTTTGCATCAGTTGTTTATAGTGAGACCTGATGTAAATAAATACATCATGAGATTACTGCATACTGTATATCTGTATTTCAGGCATCAGTGGGTACCGAGTGACCACTTCTCCTACCAATGGGCAGCAGGGCTCTACCTTGGAGGAAGTAGTAGGTGCAGATCAGACCACCTGCACCTTTGAAAACCTAAACCCTGGTGTGGAGTACAATGTCAGTGTTTACTCAGTCAAGGACGACCAGGAGAGTATCCCCATCTCTGAAACCATCACACAAGGTAATGAAAGGATGAGCATCAGTTTTAGCTACTCAAGGTCAAGTTGCTGAGCCCAAGAGCTCTATATTATAGAACTCAAATACTAGTCTGATGGCAGAGGGCTTATATATAGTCTTAAGAAGCAGAATAGCTTCTAGTGTGTGACAGAGCTGTTTTTATACCCATTTGCTTCTCAGCATGGGCAGCCTACATTGTCTGTCAACAGGGTGGTGGTAAAGAGATGGATCTGTTTTATCAGTACACTGAGCTGGAACGCAACAAAGATTTAACTTGGCTCTGAAGTACCCTAACATCTGGAGTACAGCGGGTGGGAAAGGGAAGTAGGTGAAGAGAGATAAGAGTGGGAAGCAGCACAGGAGAAATTTTGGCAGCAAAATTGGTGGAAGATCGCTTCAGCACAATGGAGAGGAAAACCAAGATTGAAAGGTGCATCACTGTAGCACTTCTGGGACACAAAGTGGTGTGTGCCACCTCACATTACATGCTGTGATGATTGCAGAAACCACCTTTGTAGCCACAGTAGCAAAATTAATATGCATCTCCCCAAATGGTTTCATTTTCCTTTGTGAGGGCTTTGTTTGTTTGGTTTTGTGTCTGCTCAGCCCTGAAACGATGCCAGCTACTGTGTTTGCTTGCTCTTATAACACTGCTTTAAAATTTCTATGCTTCACTGAAGTGCTGTATGCTCCATGGGGGTGAACTAATACTGTGTTACTGCATAATTAAAGCAGTAATAGCTTTGGCCCTTTACCATCTTCTGATGGGGGAAAGCTAAGTATGTATGTCTCTGGCTTTTAGCACTTTTTACAGGTGACATGGTACATGCATTCCATGTGGATAAACAATGATTTTACTGAAAACTGGCAATTTTTTTGCATCTCTTCTGTAAAATAAGTCTTTCCATAGAAGGACATTAAAATAGAAATAACCACTGTTATTAAAGCCTGACTTTTGAAATATTACTGTCCCATAATTCCTTTTGAAGCTAACTTTTAATAATCCAACAGAATGGATCCTGAATCACGCATCCTTGACTCACCTTTGTGTGTCTGATCCTGTGTGAGGAAGAGCATGCATAAGCTCCCACTGATTTCAGGATCACCCTGCTAAAGTTGCACATCCAAATCTTGTGGCTTAAATCAATACTAGTCTATTGACTTGAGCAACTGAGGGTTTGGCCATTAAAGAGGCATCTAATTTTCCCTGCTCCCTGCCCAATTCTGTTGGTCCTAACATGCAGGAAAAGAACAGCTTTGCTGATAGGAATAACATGAATAGGGAAAACAGTCACAGCTGTGCTTGTTTATCTAGGTTATGAAAGAAGATCCTTGTTCAGTGCTCAGTTCAAAGATGTTGAACAATTTAGCCAACAAATCAAGTCAGCCTGTTGGCCACACCATGCGCTGGGCATAACCTCTGACTATGGGGACACTGTCACTTACAGAATTCTTTCCATCTAATGCTTGTTTTAAACCACTCGCCATCTCTCTGAGGAAGTGTTGAATTATTCACTGTGCCATATCATTTGGTTTTGCACATATATTGCAGCAGTCAGTGGTAAGTAGAATGTAAGGAATTCTGGGCCAGAACTGTTACAGGGATTTGAGACTTTCCCCCCAAGTCCAGTGTGAATAGTTCAGGCAGTGGATGATCTACCCTGAAGCTTTGAGATAGTTCTCACCAGCTGAGGGTGAAATCTGATTTAACCCTTCCAAATAGGTTGATATTTTTTATGATCTTGGTGATAAAAGTTAGACTTGCCATTTGAACAAGAGAGAAATTCTAGAGGGTAATCAACAATTGTTGCAGATGAGTTGTTTCATTTATGTGTTAATAGACTTTGATCTCTTGTTTTCTACCTGCACACACACACAAAAAAAAATGAGGTATGTTTTTCCTGTTTCTATTTCCATCAGAACATGAGTGGCCATTATGGCTCATTGTTGCTCAAAGTAAATTTGTTCCGAATTAAGTGCCTCTTACAGGTTTTCATGAAAATCAGGTGTCTAAAGTAGCAATGCATTGTCTCAGGGGGTTAAAGTTTCAGCTTCTGTCTGCTCAGGGAGGCAGTTGGAGACTGCATTGAAGGGCACAATAGAAAACGAAGAAAAAAACCCCACAAACCAAAACCTTCTCCTTTTCCCCCAAACCCCATGAGAAATTCTGCATATCACCGCAATTGCTTCTAATGTGCTGTCAATGTTGAGTGATGATCACTGCTTTTTTTCTCCCTTATCTTTCTTTTGCCTCTGTATGTCTTTGCCTTTTCCATTTGCTCTTTAACTCATTAGAGGTGCCCCAACTCACTGACCTAAGCTTTGTTGACATAACTGACTCAAGCATCGGCCTGAGGTGGACCCCGCTAAATGCCTCCACCATTATTGGCTACCGCATCACAGTAGTTGCAGCAGGAGAGAGTGTCCCTATATTTGAAGACTTTGTGGACTCCTCAGTAGGATACTACACAGTGACAGGCTTGGAGCCGGGCATTGATTACGACATCAGTGTAATCACACTCATTAATGGCGGAGAGAGTGCCCCTACCACTCTGACACAGCAAACGGGTGAATCTTGCAAACGGGTGCTTCGTGGTGCGGACGGTGTTTCATGCTGTCACTGGCTGTCAGGAGGATGGGGCTTTGTCCAAAGAGGAATCCAGCCACTCACTTGCGGGAAGCCAGGAAGACCCAGCTGGCTCCTTTTGCTAAATGGCAACTGGGGATGGATAGGTGCTCTTTCCAATTTGAGGTGTTTTAACACTGTGAATGGCTGCAGACTTGTCAGACTTGTCCACTGTCTGCTATTCAGATTTCTGGGATCCAGTTGGAATCAGGAGCCTGAAACATGAGCTGTATACTCACCAGACTATGAAACTGTGATTCCCCAAAGTAAGCTTGCGAAGGGTGGAGCAGTTCAGCAGACACCCTCCAGTCTTGATAGCTATTTGAGCTTCCAGCAGCCTCTTTCAGTGGTGGCTCCACTCTTTCCACAAAGCCCCAAAGGATGCAGGTGAAATGGAATGGCCAGTCCCTGTGTACAAGCCGTTGACAGCCATGCCATGCCGTCAGAGGTGTCTCTAGTGCATGAACAGAAGGCAAGCTGAAACCTGGTTCTTGCATGAAATTCTATTGTGGTTGAGGCTGTAAATCCTTTGACATGAGTAGAAGTAGAGCTATAGGAAATTAGTTATATACCTTCTCCTCTCCTATGTGTGCATGTATGAATTCTAGATGAGATGACTTTTCCATCTGTAAGCTGCTGTATGGCGACTTTAAACCTCTCCAGGCTCCACATCTATAATATGAAACCTAGCTTCAAGAAGCTTGTTACTTAAACTTGCTACCTTGTTTTCAAATTAGCCCCACAGGGTGTGTTTCAAGTATCAGGAATTGCCAAGAGTTTAAAGGAGCCTGACAGTAGTACAGACAGATTTTTAACTACAGTAGAACTGAATATAGTTTAGAAGTCTGTTTGCATGGATATGACCCAGTAGTTTGTTATGCATGAGGTGTTGATTCCCTGAACATGCATCTTGATCAGCTTTTATGAATCACAGAACTAAGAGATCTGTTCTTTGCCATGTAGCTGTGCCTCCTCCCACTGATCTCCGCTTCACTAATGTGGGGCCTGATACTATGAGAGTGACTTGGACTGCACCGACCTCCATCGTGCTGAGCAGCTTCTTGGTGCGCTACTCACCTGTGAAGAAGGATGAAGACGTTGCAGAGCTGACAATTTCGCCCTCAGATAACATGGTGATCTTAACAAGTAAGTAGGTTACTTACAAATATAAAGATGCCCCTTATAGATCACATAAGGTGGGGCAAAAAAAATTGCTTACTGTAAGTACACCTGGCCAAATTCTCAGCTGATCTAGGCTAATGTTGAAGTAGCCTCCTACAAACTCACACTAAATGGGGTTTGGCCACATGCTTCACCCAAGTTAAAGCCAAACTGCAGGAACATTTTTTCCTATCAATCCAAGGACAGTGATGAATCAGGCTGTGGGTCAATTGCATTGATTTGCAGCCTGGTTAGGTATTAAGAGTAAATACCTATTACTCACCTGGTTTGCTAGAAATGTCAAGGACTTGCAGTGCAGAGGCTCAGGGAGAGGATCAGAATGTGCAAAAGGTCATTGCTCCTTTGGCTTTGTATGCTTTGGACCAGAAAATAAACACTGTTTGTAACCTTACAGGGCACAGCAACAGAACATTGGGTATTTTCAAAAAGCTGACATTAACTTTTGCTGGTGCAAAATCTCCAGCTTTTGCATTTGAAGTCTCTTTTTTTATCCATCCTAGAATCAGGTAGGTTGAGTTGAGTGAGAAGGCAATACCTGCTCTCAAAATAAGAGGCCATATCTGAAGCTTATCTGAGTTAGAATAGCTGTTTTGGAAATCCTTGGCCCTATTCCACTTTATATCAGCTAAAGCTTTGCCTTGGTGCATAACTGAAGTACTAGATAACTAGAGGGGACCTTGTAGAAAACTAATTGCTTCCAGCCTGTCTCCACAAACTAATGAAGCAATGATAGGATATCATGCTCCTTCAGGCTAAAGCATTGTAAGCAACCATAATGCCTACAAAAGAACTGATTTAGATTTTTGTCTGTCCTGGAGGCTAAGATCTTCTATCAAGTCAAACCTGATTCTCTCCCTTAAGAAACACAGTTAAGATTGTGTAGGCTGAGTGACTTCTAGCCATTAGTAAAGAAAGATATCTGAATTCCTGTGCTTGAATTTCTGTCCTTAAATTCCACAGACCTGCTTCCTGGTACTGAATATCTGGTGAGAGTCTACAGTGTTTCTGAGCAACATGAGAGTGCACCTTTGTCTGGAATCCAGAAAACAGGTACTTAGATACACACTGAGTGAGACACATATAAGATTAATGCCATCCAGTAAGCATTCATTTATTGGACTTTGCTACTTGCTCTTTTGTATTGCCACCTCATTGGCAGGTCCAGCTAGATATCAAAGAGCAAGGCAGATGGGCTTCTTGGGAAACACTAGCAAGTTTTGCATTTCTTCATGCCCGAGGGCCAGAACTTCTGTTGCTTTTAAATAGAGCACCTGGTGTGAATGTACTTAGGGTGTCTGCCTGAGAACCAGCCAGGCAGAACCTATCATAGCTATCACTAAGTCTTTCATGTTTCGTAACTGTGTAGTGGAGCTTGCTCATGTGTACTGTTTATGCTGTGTTGTCTGTATGTGCCATACTTTCTTTCCCTACAGTTGTGTTTCAGTGCTTGTTTATCTGCCTTTGATCACTAACATGTATTTATTTAGTTCTATGGCTAAATAGCATTTAGGTTAGGATCTGGTAGCGCTGCAGTATTGAGCTTAATGAAATATGTTAGTGATCATGATGACCAGTAGTTTGGCTGAGCCCAGTCTCTTATCTCTTTGAAATACCCAGCTCTTGACTCCCCAACTGGCCTTGACTTCTCGGATATAACTGCTAACTCCTTCACCGTGCACTGGATTGCTCCTCGTGCAACTATCGCAGGCTACAAAATCCGGCATCACCCAGAGCATGGTGCTGGCAGACCCAAGGAGGACCGTGTGCCCCCCTCACGGAACTCCATCACCCTTACGAACCTGCTCCCAGGGACTGAGTACGTGGTCAGCATCATTGCCATCAATGGCAGAGAGGAGAGCTTGCCCTTGGTCGGCCAGCAAACAACAGGTAAGCCTTGAGAGAGCACTGGCTAAAAGTTGCTGTGAGGATTTTTGGTGTTCTCGAGCAAAGTAGTTGCTGTTGAACCAGATACTCCCTACCAGCTAGTGAAACTTTGCTTATGAGGAAGTGCCTATGATACTGAGGTAGGGTCTGATTTAGAAAGTGGTGAGAAACTATGCTACTTTCAGATCAAGTTGGATGTCTTTGGGGCCAGCAGACTTTTTTGTTAAATCTAGTCCAATACTGGATGGATTTTAACCAGATACATCACTTGTAGAGGTGTGTGCGCTGGGCTAAAAGTAAGGGAGATGAGTAGCAGAGGAGCACAGTATAATAGGTGGAATATGTGACTGGTGTATGTTAACTGCATTTAAACTCTCTTAATTCTCTGTTTCTAGTGTCTGATGTTCCAAGGGACCTGGAAGTGACCCCCACCAGCCCGACCAGCCTTGTGATTTCCTGGGATGCTCCTGCAGTGACAGTCAGATACTACCGGATCACTTATGGTGAAACAGGTGAGGCTAGGCTACTATGGCCAGTCACAGAACCGAAACTCCATTCTGAGGCCATTAGAGAGCCACAGCAAATAGCAAAGGCAGGTTCAACTGTAGCAGACAAAAACCTCCTGTATCTCTGAGATTCTTGCAGCATATTTAGAGAAGATTGTAAAATGTAGGTGTTGTTTGTTTTTAAAGGAGAGCAAATCGCTTTTTGTCTACCAAAACCAAAGAGTATCTGGAGCATTCCAGACATTTAGAAATAGTTCTCTGTGCATATTTCATTCCTTTCTTTGGATTGGTCTGAAAAACACTTTGACCTAACAACCATTGAAATCAACAGGGTTCTGTCTTCAATGAATGATGCATATAGAATTGTCCTGCTTTTGGTAATGATTTAAAATGTAGAATTTAGAGACCCATTACATTTCTTTTTCCACCCAACCCTTCTTAGGTGGAAGCAGCCCTGTGCAGGAGTTTACAGTGCCTGGCACTATGTCTACTGCTACCATCACTGGCCTCAAACCTGGTGTAGACTACACCATCACCGTGTATGCTGTAACTGGCCGAGGAGACAGCCCTGCCAGTAGCAAGCCAGTCACTGTCACCTACAAAACAGGTGAGACCTGCTTAAACAAAAGAAAACACACAAACCTCCCTACAGCCTATGTTCAATTATCCCCATACATTTTTATTACTGATCCCTGGTTTCTTTTACAAGTCGTGGGCTATGTTGTAAGCCCATCACTTTCAGGGGAGCTGTGTATCACAGAATCATAGAACAGTTTGGGTTGTAAAGGACCTTAAGATCATCCAGTTCCAGCCCCCCTGCCATGGGCAGGGACACCTCACATTAAACCATGGCACCAAGGCTCTGTCCAACCTGGCCTTGAACACTGCCAGCGATGGAGCATTCCCACTATCCCTGGGCAACCCATTCCAGTGCCTCAGAACCCTCACACAAAACAATTTCTTCCTTAGATCCAATCTAAACCTCCCCTGTTTCAGTTGGAACCCATTGCCCCTTGTCCTGTCACTGCAGTCCCTAATGAGGAGTCCCTCCCCAGCATCACTACTGCCCCCCTTCAGATACTGGGAGGCTGCTATCAGGTCTCCACGCAGCCTTCTCTTCCCCAGGCTGAACAGCCCCAACTTTCTCAGCCTGTCTTTGTATGGGAGATGTTCCAGTCCCCCGATCATCCTCGTGGCCCCCTCTGGACTTGTTCCAACAGCTCCATGTCCTTTTTATGTTGAGGACACCAGAACTGCACACACTGCTCCAAGTGAGGTCTCATGAGTACAGGGGCAGGATCACCTCCTTCAACCCACTGGTATTGTGGTGCCCCAGCATGATAATGGCATGACACAGAAGGGGATCTTCTGTGGACTCGAACTTTTGGTGGTGAGACACCCAGTGGAGTCCTGATGGGGATATAAGGAATATTTGACTGCTTATTCCAGAGTAGAAATCCTGTTGGGCTCTCATATCATGGGATCACTCTTGGCTTAACTAACTCCAGTGCTTGAGACACACTGTCCTGTTATGTGATTTTGATGAGATCTGCTTTCTAAAGCCAGGACTGTCATCTCACTCCTCATCTGGATATAGCCTAATCCTACTCCTTCTGTAGCTGTGGATAAAGGCATTTAGTGTCCTTTAAAACAACAAAAATCCTCAGCTAATATTGATATGAAGTCAGTCACCCACACATCTTGGTTAGCTTTGGGCTATTGTGAGGGATAAACAAGTAGCAACGTGTGTTTACTGTTCCAAGAAGTACAGCTAGAAAAGGAAGAGCAGACTAAACTTCAGAAAGGAGGCAAGAGTGGGGGGAAGGCTCCCTGTACCAACATACTCAAAACCCCCTTGTTTTTGTTGCCCAGAAATAGACACTCCATCCCAGATGCAAGTTACCGACGTCCAGGACAACAGTATCAGCATCAGATGGCTTCCTTCGACATCCCCAGTCACAGGGTATCGTGTGACAGCTGTCCCCAAGAAAGGACATGGGCCCACAAAGACTAAAAATGTCCCTGCAGGTAAGAGCAAGATCTGTAAAGAATGGAAGATGTGGCCACCAGAATCAGCACGATCAGGCACTAGGCATATGCTTGAAGCTTGAACCCTGCTGACTTCAGTTGGGTCTCATTCAGGAGAAGCTAGGACAAATTTATGCCCTGAACGCTTTGCGTACTGCAGAGGTGTGCTTTGGAACCCTCAGCATCTCTGAAAGGCACCTGGGTTTCAAAGAAATGCCACTGGAGTTTCTAGCACCCAGCAAAACTTCCTCTGAAATCCTTCTGAAGGTCCCATAATGTGGCCCTTGCTCATAGCATGCACTCAGTCACACAGGCTGCAGGCTTGGCCTCATTACCATAGAGCTTGCCAAGTCAGCTCTCAGGTTGCTCTCAAGAACACAGTGCATTTTGTAGGATCAGCAGTGGTCAGCTCTCTAGAGACACCATTGGGTTAATGGTCAGACTTAGGCCAGAAAATGATGAAAGCTGGTCTTCTCTTGCTTTATTTTTTCTACTGTGCTGACCTGCTCTTTTAGCTGGGGGACTTTCAAACAGGTACAGATTGCAGATGCCGTGTTGTGCACTGCCAGAGAAGCATAGTGCAAGCAAAAGGCAAACTTGATATGTCAATCCTGTCTTGTTTAATGATGTTTATTCATGGTATGGTTTATACAGGCCCTTCATTCAAGGCTACTTAGAGGCCAGCTCTGATGGACTAATGTTGTTCTTTCCTAACAGATCAAACACAAGTCACTATTGAAGGTCTGCAGCCCACAGTTGAGTACATGGTCAGTGTCTATGCTCAGAATCAGAATGGAGAGAGCCTCCCCTTGGTAGAGACAGCTGTCACCAGTATGTATTTCACTTCATGGTAACAAAACAAGTGTTATGTATTGATGTCTACCATGCAGTATCACATTCCCAGCGAAAGCAAGGGGCAGCTGCCTAGCCTCCAGGAGAATGAAAAGAGTCTCTGCCCTGTGATAAGTACCATGCACCTAAATTGCAGATGCTGGCAATAAAATGCCATTTCCTTACCTCAAACAGTGGCAAAATGCAGTTCCTCACCCCCTCAAAATGCTGTACTTCTGATTTTCTTTCACTAAAGCCACAAAGTCCTTTGGGGTTTTGTTTGCCATTAGCCAATCAGTGGGAGAAAATGTGCAAAGATCTTTCTGGAGCTAGGTGGCAAAGGTGATTACTGGCTACAAAGAGAAGGCAAGAGGGAACATGTAACTCAGAGGGGTATCCCTGATGTCAGGTGCCTCTTTCAGGGGCACCTCGGGATAGGGATTTTGATACATGTTATTCCCTTGCTTGAGCTTGTATTCAACACCACAGCTCAGCCCCAAATACTTACACAACTGTCCTAAAGACAAAAGGAGCTTGGGAATAGGGTCCACACCAATTTCAAATAAACAAATTCCTGGACAAAAGATCACCTTTGCCAACTAGAAAATAAACTAATATAGCATGGCAAATAAAAGAGTTGAAATCCTCTAGTAAAGCATAATTTGGATCCAATATAAAAATGAGATGACAGATCCTCACCTTTTGTGTAACAAATGGGTATAGCCCTGTGGTAGCCACTCCTGTGGAGCAAGGCTCGCTTACCTTGCTGCCCAGCACTGAGCTCCCACCTCACTAGGAAAAGCTGATGAACTGATCAAAGTCGGAAGGGTGCATATCACCCAGTTGCACCTGTGGACATTCCCTGTGCACTCAATAGGAAGCTAAAAGGTTTGTTTCTAACTGATTTGAAGCTATAATACACTGAGTAATTTGCTTTCTTGATGAGTGTGTTAATTGGATATTGATTTATGAAAGAAAACAGCGGGACTGATTCTCCTCGGACTAGTGCTTTGCACAGCAGCTTACAATAGTGAAAAGCAAATGCAGCATGAATCCAAACTTCCCAAGGCAGGTACGTTCACTGGTGACCTTTAGCACTAGGAACCAGTTACCAGCTCTGATGGTAGAAACAGGGCTTAAAATTCCCACTTCTTTTGTTTTTCTTGACCACTTAAAGGCAGCTTAATGCTGCGAGAGTTGTTTGAAAGGGGTTTAGTGCTAATGGCATTCAAATATAGGTAAGGATAGGTGGCCTGGCTGCTTTGAAAGTATTAATGCAAGTGCTTTTTGTTTCACCAAGGCCAAGGTAGCCTCCCTGCTGTCTGGCACCTGCAGGCTCTCAGCCTCACTCAGCACAGTGTAAGCATGTGTGCAAGGTGCAGCACAGAGGAGAATCAAGTCCCCCTACTCCCGCGCAAAACCAAAAACTGCTTTGCATGTAATAGAAGTGCTTTTTATTTTCCTCACCCACAATCTGCTTTTTATCACATAACCTCTTCCCGTTAATTTGCCTAACAGACATTGACCGCCCTAAAGGACTAACATTCACTGAGGTGGATGTTGATTCCATCAAAATTGCTTGGGAAAGCCCGCAGGGGCAAGTCACCAGGTACAGGGTGACCTACTCAAGCCCTGAGGATGGAATCCATGAGCTATTGCCGGCCCCAGGTGGTGAAGAAGACACTGCTGAGCTGCATGGCCTCAGGCCAGGTTCTGAGTACACTATCAATATCGTTGCCATATACGATGACATGGAGAGCCTGCCCCTCACTGGGACCCAGTCCACAGGTACACCTTTAACTACACCACCCAGTAGGCCATGGCAGCAGTGGCTTCTGCTCTGTTGGGTAAAGTGTGCTTCCATGCTCAACCCTGTGCCAGGGAAGCCCCAGGGGATTTGAGAGATGGCTTAGTTGGTGCCAGAGAGCTGGCTGCCAGCAAATTCAGCCTACATGCACATTAGGGAAGTTAGGAAGATTGGCAGGATTAAAGGAGCAGATTCTAGAGGAAGGGAGAATGTCACTTTGTAGCCTTCTCAAGTGGATCAGTAATATCTGGTTCCTACTCACAGGGCCTAATTCATGGTGAACCACCTTCTCACAACGCTCTTGTCTTGTCTTTAGGATGTGGAGCACCTGCAAGCAATAACAGTTACCAATAACAAAAAGAGCAGGGCAGCTTTCATTCCCCAGGGTCCTCATTGTTGGATGGAGCAAAAGATCAGCATGAAGGGCTAGGAGACTGCCTAACCCTGTGGTGTCACAGAGATCCTTCACTGGCACTGCCCTAAGGACTACAGCCCTTGTGCATGCCCACGCCTCTGCTTACATCAGCTCCACACGGGAAGGACATACTCCAATCAGGAGAGTCCCTTATGTGCCAGTCTCACCCAGCTCCATGTAGAATACATTCCAAATTTCTTTGTCAGAAAGGAAAAGAAAGCTGATAAAATTATTTCCAGCAGTATGGAATCCACTGCATATCTTCCAGCATTACCAGACATGTCTTTATGGCAAAGGTAGCACTTCTTTAATAAAGGTCTTCTGTTCATTTGTGGTTGAAAAGTTAGCACTGTAATTCCAGGGGTGTAATGAAGACAGTGATTCCTAGTGCACAGATTGTTACGCTAAACTGGAGCTAAGTGCTATAATGATTGAAACAACTGACTGACTACCTGCCAGAAATGCAAATATAGTCATTTTTAAACCCCACTCTCTGCTTTACCCTTTGTGGGCTCTTCAAAAGCGTATTTGAAGTCATTCAAGACTTTCCATTGACTCTCTTGAGCTTTAGATTGAGCTTTGAGCAAAGCAACAAGGAAGAATTACCTTATATTTCCACTCTATAAAATTAGAGAACTTCACAGCAACATGCTAATAGTGGGCATTATGGTAACAGTGTGTATTTCCCTTGTTTACAGCCCAAGGATTACCAACAGTAAGGCAAGAAAATGTTTCAATGGATGCTTCTCTTTCTGTAAACATTTGGTTTTAAAGACATCAATCAGATGCGTTTGCTCATGAACAGGCTCTTGTGTGATGAGCCTTATGGCCACCATAGCTCTGCTTTTCCATTGCCTTGCTCTCTGTGTAGTAATTTACACTTGTGTAAGTGGCTGTAAAATGCTTCCCCTCTGCATTTGCAGTATTTTTATACTCTCTTTGCAATTCCTGAGCCTGCTTTCTAGTTACTTTTGTAAACCATCCATCCTTTGTTAAAAGTGAACAGAACAGGCAAGTGAAGCAGGACTGAACTATTGGCTGTGTGATGAAAAGCAGAATTAAACTAGACTGGCCTACTGCAGATTTAAGCACCTCCCAAAGCCTTCAACTTATATCACAGCGAGTGTTGTTACTCAGCTAACTTCAAGGCTGAAGCATCAAGACCTTATTGTTTCTGCTGAAAAGTATTACTGTAGATTTAAGCACATCTTCCTGAATCCCTTGTCCCCTTGCACGGAGCTTTATGCCTGTGTCTGCAGAAGACACACCACTTTTCTGCCCATCTATTTTGAGCCTAAACCTGTCTCGTGTTTAGGACAAAATACTGTTTTATCCAAGATGGTTTTCTTTAAACTAACCATGTGCCAATATGGATTTTTGCAGCAATTCCACCTCCAACAAACCTGAAGTTTACTCAGGTGACTCCCACCAGTCTTACTGTCAACTGGAATGCACCAAACGTTCGCCTCACTGGCTACCGAGTCAGAGTGAACCCCAAAGAAAAGACTGGTCCTATGAAAGAAATCAACCTTTCTCCAGACAGTACATCTGCTGTCGTGTCTGGATTAATGGTAACTCTTTTCTCTGTGTAATGCAGACCATGTTGTGGGAAGATGTTAGGAAAACCTGTAGCAATTTCAAATCCCTGGGTCAGGAACTTGAGCTGGAGTAGGTCTCTCCAGCTCCTAAGGGACTGACTGAGTTTGAAGATGATGGCTAGTCAAACTTTAACTACGTGTTACCATAGCTTTTAAAAGGCAAGGTGTTGGCCTGCTGAATCTGCATTCTTTTCCCTTCCTCATTGAGCACAGACAGACTGGATGCCTTAATCAAATGGAAATTATCAGGTTCACAATCAACAGTAACGCAGTAAAATACTTTTACTCATCTTTCACAAAAGAGGTCAGATAAGCTGATCTAATGCAGAGGTTTTCAAGCTGTGATATGGGAGCTCTGGCAGTCTTTTGCCTATTCTTAAAGATATCTGTAAATTATATACAATATGCAAGTCTTTTGTGAGTAGGCTTAAATTTGTTATATAGACATCTTCTCCACTGGAAACATTTCAGAAGTTCCTGAATTGGAAAAAGCTGACAATCACTGCTTTTATGGTTCCTGCTATCTTAAAAAGCTCCTGATCTGGTTTTAAGGAGTTTTATGAATCTTTTTCAAAAATGAGCCTTAAAAAAACCATTCTTCTCTAAGTGGACTCCTGGTCTGATGCAGACAAGGATGAAAGACCATGCTGTAACTTCCACCATTCTCTTCACAGCAAGAACACCTTATCATAGCAAATGGCATCCATTAACCCCAGGGTAAACAGGAGGTAAAGTAGGTTTTTCCAGAGGGTCAGCTTTGAAGCACTGATTCCGAAATGAGAGATGACAAATAAGCTTCTTCCAGGATTTCGTCTGCTCCTGTGTGTGCATATGTGCACTACTGGTGTTATCAACAAGGCCCATGTCTACTTTTTTGTTACAGCTGGAAATATTAGAATTATCTTATCAATCCTTCACTGATTTCACTTATTTTAAGGTTTCACACTTCAGTGACTGGTGATTGAGAAATGTGACTTTGCCAACGCTGTATGAGGGCAGGATTATTTCCCGCTGTGCCAACTCCTTCTGATAACATGGTATAATTGTCCATTCCAGGTAGCAACCAAGTATGAAGTGAGTGTGTATGCCCTGAAGGACTCTCTGACCAGCCGACCAGCCCAAGGGGTGGTCACTACTCTTGAAAGTAAGTAGTGATCCTTTCACAAATGACCACTTGGTACTGTGCTGGGTGCAGAGGCTGAGATCCTACTGTGTCAGAAGTAGGGCTCTGTACAAAGCTCCAACTTTCACAAGCACTTAGTTGGTGAGATTCAGAGTCCCCAGTGTGCTGACAGGAGACCTTTTCCTTCTGTTGCAGATGTTAGTCCCCCTCGCAGGGCTCGTGTGACAGATGCCACTGAGACAACCATCACCATAACCTGGAGAACCAAGACTGAGACCATCACTGGCTTCCAAATTGATGCTGTCCCAGCGAGTGGACAGAACCCCATTCAAAGGACCATCAGCCCTGATGTTAGGACGTATACTATTACTGGTAAGTAAGCAGCTTCTGCAGGTACATAAAGTCATAGAATCACAGAATAGTTAGGGTTGGAAAAGGACCTTAAGATCATCCAGTTCCAACCCCCCTGCCATAAGCAGGGACACCTCACACTAAACCATGCCACCCAAGGCTTTGTCCAACCTGGCCTTGGACACTGCCAGGGATGGAGCACTCACAACTTCCTTGGCCAACCCATTCCAGTATCTCACCACCCTAACAGGAGAGAATTTCTTCCTTATATCCAATCTAAACCTTCCCTGTTTAAGTTTGAACCCATTACCCCTTGTCGTGTCACTACAGTCCCTAATGAAGAGCCCCTCCCCAGCATCCCTAGGTGCTTCCAGGGTCATATCAGGAGGAACATTGAGTTCTTCCTCAGATTACTAACATTTAAGTTTCAACTTCATTTTAGGCTTACAGCCTGGCAATGACTACAAGATCTACCTTTACACTCTGAATGAGAACGCACGCAGTTCCCCAGTAGTGATTGATGCCTCCACTGGTAAGGATCTTGTCTGACTTTTCTGCTTATGCTAGCACATTGTAATCACATATGTTCAGTCGGTTTTCTATATCTGAACCCATATAATACTTACTGTGACTTGCAGCAATAGGTTTTACTCCTGAGTTTGAGACGGGTGTCAAGAAGATGAAGTTCGGGTGAAGAATATGCTTGCCTTTACTGTGTTTGACTTGTGTCCTTTTGTTTTCACTTAGCTATTGACGCTCCTTCCAACCTGCGCTTCCTTACAACCACAAGCAACTCCCTCCTGGCTACCTGGCAGCCTCCAAGAGCCAAGATCACGGGCTACATCATCAGATATGAGAAACCTGGCTCACCAGCCAAAGAGGTTCTGCCTCGCCCTCGGCCTGGCACTACTGAGGCTACTATTACTGGTACCTGTCTTTGTCTTGTGTGGGAGCTCTTCACCTGAAATGCTTAAATTTGAAGGGAGAGAGGGAAGGCCTAATCATAAAATGTGTTGATGGTCAGATAAGAGAAAGACAAAGTATTGCCCCTTCATTGTGGTTTCTACTGACAGACAGCAGTTTTATAAGGAAACTTGTCCTACTAACATGATACACTTAACTGAGCAGATCAACCATCAGGTTAGAACAATTCACAGGTGCTTGTTCCCACTGCCACCACAACTATCAAGGAAAAAGCCCTTGACCCTGGCACCCCATCAGTCACATGTTGTGAAGATTCATTATGCTTTGTGTCTGCATCATCCATGATCCCAGCTGACATGGTCAGATTTGAGCTCCTAGGAGCAGGAGGTTGGACTCTTTGTACTCTCCTGAAAAACTCAGATCCAAAATACCCATACTGTAGCGATTCCCACCTCTCTTTCTGCCCTAGATCCCACATATAATCTTAAAAGAAAAGCAGCTCTTAAATTTCAGATTGCTTTATGTCCTTTCTCCATCCCTAGGTTTGGAACCAGGAACTGAATACATCATTTACATCATTGCTGTGAAGAACAACCAAAAGAGTGAGCCACTGATTGGCAGGAAAAGAACAGGTAAAACAAAGCTCTGGAATGCTGTGTGCCAACAGGAGACAATGTCTTCCACTTGTGGAATGTAATCTCAGGGCAGAAATAATAATGTTACCTAAAATGTCCTGTTCACACCATTCAGCCACACCTTTTGTATGAGTCAAATAGGTTTGTAGGGAGGTTTTCCTTTCTAGAATGCAGGAGGTAAGATTCTGAAGTTACATTAATCACATTTAGTTGTGTTTGAACCCCGATAACAAAACAACATGCTTGGTGCTTGATTCCTGCCTGGTTACCTAACTGATAACTGAGTTAGGATTAAGAAACACTCACATTACTATCCAGCACATGGTGGCCTCAAGGGCAGGATACTTTATTTGCTCCCCATTGCATTTCTCTTACTGTAAAACCTCCACAATGCAAGTGTAGTTTCTTACTACACACCTTAAACAGGTAACCTGTGTATATCTCTTGTAATCATTTCTTCTTGATTTGAGCAGTGGTGGCTTCTTTGGGTAGCAGTGCTCAAAACTGTTGCTCAGCTGTATAAAAACTTTATAGCAACACACTTCTTATGCCTATGTATTAAGGATATACATGTATATAAATATACCTAGAAATTTCCTTCACAATCATAGCGAGGTCACACAAAGTGTGTTGCATTTTGGGATGATTGCTAATCGCTGATGCTTGGAGCAGTGTACAGCCTCCATTCTAGCTGTTTAATTTACCATTGTTAATGCTTTGCTTTATGGCTTCTCACCTTCTTTTTCGCTAGATGACCTTCCTACACTGATTACCAGACCTCACCCCAACCAACCTGACATTCTGGACGTACCTTCCATCGATGAGGGCACCCCTTACCTCACCAACAATAGGTATGACAATGGAAACGGTATCCAACTCCCAGGCACCTCTGGGCACCCACAGACAATAGGACACCAGGGCCAACAAGTCTTCTTTGAGGAACATGGCTACAGACGGCCTGTACCCACTACAGCAACACCCCTTAGGCCGGGGTCAAGACGGCAACCCCCAAATGTAGATGAAGCGATTGAAATCCCTGGGTACCAAGTGCCCATCATAGTTGAACCTTCGTACCCCCACTCCCGTGGGCCCCGGCGCAACGACACCACAGGACAAGAAGCTCTTTCTCAAACAACCATCTCTTGGAGGCCATTGCTGGAGAGTTCTGAATACATCATCTCATGTCAGCCAGTCAGCCAGGACGAGGATACTCTGCAGGTAACTGAACTGCCCTGGCATAGGAATGGTGTTGGCCTCAGCTGTGGTACCAGGCATCTCTTGGGAGTCCAGTCCCTTTGCTGTGTTAAGTGAGTGGCAGTGGGAGTTAGCTTCAAGAGTCTTTTTAACACATAACTGAAACAAGGATAAATGCCTCCCTTCTCTCCATGGAGAAGGCTACAGGATAAAATGCTAAACCAGAAAGCCCTTGGAATGCTGTCAGCATCCCCCCAGGGAAAGGGACAGTCAGGGAGGTGGTTGAGGGTTTCAAAGACAGATCCTGCTTCCCCAAAGACTCTTTTAGCCCTTCTCCTTTGTCTCCCTTGGTTTCTGTTTCCCTTAAATGGTGGTAATGACATATAACATACATACATAATCATACATACAATAACATATACCATAACATACATAACCACAGTCCAGAGGAAATTTTAACTTTGTGTGGGCTCCATCATATGCAGAGCATAGAAGTTAACTTAAACACCTATGTCTAAAGAGTAATCGCTCTTTCCGGTGACTTGGCATTGCCTTTTGTTGCAGTTCAGGGTTCCAGGCACTTCCTCTAGTGCTACGCTCACTGGCCTTACAAGAGGGGCCACTTACAACATCATAGTGGAAGCCCTGAAAGATCACCGGAGACAAAAGGTGCTGGAGGAGGTGGTCACAGTTGGCAATACTGGTAAGGAAAAGCCTTATGGAGTCTCAGTGAACCTGTGCTGCCCTTGCCTCATTTCCCTTACTCAAGGCAACCTATCTGGTGCCCAAGCTTGGGAACAGTTTGGAAAGGAAGCTTCTCCTGATAAAGGAGAGGTCATAGCAGGATACCAGGACAAGTGATTTGTGGGTTCCATTGGTTTTGGATAACTGGCCCACTGACTGTATGACTACAGCTATTCTGATCTGCTAATCATGAAAAGTTTGCTTTGAGGCACCATACACTCCTCCTCTAGGATCAGTGCCAAGGAGAAAGCAAGAGATCTGGTGTTGGCTGCTTGCAGAGGTCAGGGATCATGCTGGTGTTGCACATTCCTGTCCAGTAGCAAAGGTCTGCTGTCCAAATATCACATCATGCTTACGGGAAGGTGCTGGTGGCCAGCTTAACTGCTCTGTCAGTCACTTGCCACTGCTGCTTTGTTAGCTATCCAGCAGCACCACTAGACCATTGGGAAGGTCTGGCAGCAGGGCAGGCTGCCTGCAGAGATGCTGATCAAGCACAAACAGGCAGTACTTAGAAACCATATGACCAACCACAAAGTACTTGTGGTCTGAGACAGCACTTGCCGCAGATGGAAAGCCCAGAGCCCACACACACCCTATGGGACCTGGGCTTTGCTTTTAGCAGCACAGGGGTCTAGCCTGGTCTGGTCTGGTCAACAGCTGGCTCTCCCTCCAGATCCTCCTGTGTGTATTTTGAGGTCAAAAAGAAGAGGACAGGATGGGAGAAGAGGAAATGAAGAGTTAAGGATTTATTTGTCCATCCATTATGCTGCTCCACACAGCCTCCTTGGGAAATGAGGCTGTTTCTCCCCTCCCAGCACCCCAGTTGCCTTATATCAGTCACAGACTGAACCGTGAGCATTAGCCTCAACCTTGATCACCACACACTGAGCTGTTGGTGTGAAAACCCCACCTTTCAATCAAGGCACATACCTAAGGTGTCAATCAGTCCGTCCTGATTTCCACCTTGCTCTGGTCTCCTCCTCCCGTCCCCCTGCCATGAGCAGAATCTGAAGTGCCTCAAAAACGTGCACGTGCAGCTCCCAAGCTCCTGCTGTTCCCCGGCATCTCACAGCACGCTTCTCTCAAAACCAGGCTAAGTCGGGTGGTTGCTCCCCAGCAGCAAAAGCAGAAACTCACACTTGCTTAAAACTTGGCAAATCAAACTGAAAATAGCCCCCGTGTCAGCTTTTTATCATCATTCACCCTCTGTGACACATGCAAATGGAAAATGAATCACATGGAGCCTGGGCTGCTGACAGACTCATCGCTATGCCCATGGGGGAGCTCCATTACTGCCAGGATATTATAAGGGGAAAAAAGCCACATGTATTCAGTGAAAATCATTCTGTCTTTCAGTAGTTCCTATTGCTGTGTGTGATGCCTGTTTCCTCTCTTTCTGTTCCAGTGTCTGAAGGACTAAACCAGCCAGCTGACGACACCTGCTTTGATACTTACACTGGCTCCTTCTATTCCATTGGCGAGGAATGGGAGCGGTTATCTGAAACTGGCTTTAAGCTCTGGTGCCAGTGTTTGGGCTTCGGCAGTGGCCATTTCAGATGCGACTCTTCTAGTGAGTAGCTTGCTTTTGACCACTCCTGTCTCCGAGCTCCCTGAGCACTAATGACTTGTTTGATGGAGCCAGCCTGATGCAAACATGATACAGATGGGTGCAGGCTCTGATGTTTTGAAACCAAAGCAGCGTTTTGCATCATGAGAAGTGATGGAAAACTGCGGTTGCTCCTGAGCTGTGCAGCTTAGCTAGCGGTGCCACTCACTGCCTCAGCAATGCACAATGCTGTATTGATACATAATGACTTGTTCACCAGAGGGAAATGTTTTATTTTCCCTACCATTGCCAGTCACATCTAGGTAATGGGTAAGAGTCAGACAGGCAAGAGGCCTAGGTGCCAGTGAAGACGATGGCTTTGAATATTAGATTATGGTGAATCTGCCTGTCCTAAGTATACACATGGCTGTCATGGGCCAGAGAGGACTTGTGTGGATTTCAGTGGGTATTACAGCAAGCCCCCAGGCTGTTCTGCAAAGCCAAAGCAACTTGTGGAACCAGCTGTGTGCCCGCCATGGCAGGAGGGTTGGACCAGATGATCTCCAGAGGTCTCTTCCAATCTTGATGATATGGTGACTTTCTCAGCAGCTCTTGGAAGCTCTGCTAAGCTCTGCAGGCACCATCTCTGCTTGGGCACTAAGGTTTCTTTTTGCAGGACTGGGTTTTACCTAGAATAATCTCAAACTTCATGGAAGGGGGTGGAAGAAAAGCCTGTGATTGAGTGCCTTAACACAACACATACCCAGCTAATTTAAACTGTAGAGTCAGCTCAGCATAGAGGGTGTTTCTGCGCTGTGCATGGCCTCAGAGGAGTGACTGCAGGGAAGACTTCTGTTTCACAGGACTCATTTTTATAATTCATTGTTTGAGACACACGGTTCACCCATTGTTTTGCAGTCTCTGTGACACAGTTTTACCAGGTGTTTGCTCAAAACCAGCATTTGACATATTTCTCTCTCCTTTCTCCATGTCTATTAAATTCCCTTTCCTTTCCCTTCCTCTCCTGTTATCCAACACTTCTCTCCCTGTCCCCAGCCTTTGTCACATCCTACTCTCTCTTTTCCTAAGAGCCTTCAGCCATTTCCTAGAGCTGTAACAGTCTTCAGCAGTTGAAAGCTGCAGGAGCTGAACCCACTTCCAGCAGGAGCTCACTTCATCCTTGGGACTTGGATAAGCTGAAAAGATCCTTTCTCCTGACTCTCTGTTGGTCGCTGAGATACTGACAAGGTGTTCTGCTGCTGGATTGTCCCAGTGTGTGAGATAACCCCTGCTTCTGTTGTTCCTCTGCCTTCTTCAGAGTGGTGCCACGATAATGGTGTGAACTACAAGATTGGGGAGAAGTGGGACCGGCAGGGAGAGAACGGCCAGATGATGAGCTGCACTTGCCTTGGAAATGGGAAAGGAGAATTCAAGTGTGAACCTCGTAAGTCCCCTTCTGATGTTAACCTGAGCTTCCAGTCAGGAAATCTCAGCATCTCAGGACCATCCCCATTAACTTTTGATCCTGCCATGTGCTGAGGCAGAGTATCAGAGTGTCTGATCCAGGTCTTGGAGGCTGGATCTGTGGCAGATTGAATCTGTTCTCACAAAGGCTGAAGGTGTAGAAGTCACATTTGCCAAGCTTGACAAGAAGAAAACTCTCTGTTGTTAGCTAAGGTCACAGCACACTCAGCATCTGGCTGCCTGTGGCCCTGGAGCTACACAAGAGGGACATGTCACTGCACCAAGGGGTGTAGATTACCCTTATCAATAACATAGGACTTTCTTGCAGGGCTTGTCACCTGAATATCCTCTGACTTCACACTCTGAATTAAACTGTATTGCTCTTGGCAGGCAAATACCCTCATGCTCTAGTTTGAAGTGTCTGGAAAGCTATAAAAATGACTGATGTTCTCCCTGCCAGTCAGTGAGCATCCATTCAGACAGGAGCCAGAGGCTTCTGTTCTGAGCATCAGCTTGCTCTCAGACTGCTTGGAGCCAAGGCCAGGCCGTGCAGCTGAGCTCTACCCATTCCTCCACAGATGAGACCACGTGCTATGATGATGGGAAGATGTACCAAGTTGGAGAGCAGTGGCAGAAGGAGTACTTTGGGGCCATCTGTTCCTGCACTTGTTATGGAGGACAGCAGGTAAGCATGAGGGACGTGGCATGTTGAACAAAGGGGGTGAAGAGACGAGGCTGTACTGAGGGCAGTCCTAAGACTGCTGGGTTTCAGGTCAGATGGTGCCTGATGCCTGGCCAAAACAGGCCTCTATATGAGAAAAAATTACTAGAAGGAGAGCTTAAATCTTGCATCAGGGCCTGTGCAAGATAACATGGGAGCAGCCTCTGTGGTGCTGGTGTGAATGCTGGCAGCTCCTCAGCTACCTGCCTCGGCATGGTCTGACCAGTGCACACGTGTTGTTTCCCCAGGGCTGGCGCTGTGACAACTGCCGCAGGCCCAGCGTGGAGGTGGTGCCCGAAGGCTCTGCTGGGCACACCTACACACAGTTTACACAGAGATACCACCAGGCCACAAACACCGTGAGTACGCTTTCCTTCTCTGCGTGGGGTGCGTACAGGGCTTGAGGGTGAGAGTAGTGTGCAGCGCTCTGCTTGGTCACAAGTGCATGGTCCAGCCACTGATCCAGCAAGCTGTCACTGAGCTTCCCCTTCCACACGTGGTGTTGGGTGCCACACTCACATCAGTAGGACTTCTTAGCTAGTTCTGGGGTATTCCTGCATGCTCTGGCTGAGGTGGTGGTGCATGTAGTAATTTCCTAGTCTTCACTCGCTGCTCTAAACCAGCTTGTGTGCTTTGTGCTGAGGCAGCCTAAGTGCTGGCAGCAAACCTCAGCCCAAACCACAGCATGGAATTGTCCGTCCTTACAGGACAGAGCGCTAACTGATTTCCTTCCCTCCTGACAGAACGTCAACTGCCCCATTGAGTGTTTCATGCCCTTAGATGTTCAGGCAGACACACAACATCCGCGGGGAAAGTAACATCCAGCAAGACCTCTTGCGGCAATGGCAACAGACAAACCAAAGTCTAAATCCCTGTCTGCCAGGATTACCACCAAACTGGAGTGATGCTAAAGCAAAACTGCAGCTTTGGAGAATGGCCAAATGCTCCGGAGCCATTGTCCCAGCTTAAGCTCAACTCACAGCTTCTCCAAGCGCCACTCTTGGAGTGTTTCAGACTTTTCTCATGATTGATAGCAATTGTCTTGGTTTTGCTCAAAGGGTTGAATACCAGTCAGTATTTTCAAATTTAAAGGAAATAAAAGGGGAGGGGGGAATATGCTCAATCACAAATTAGGGGGGGGATCAAAAGAATAAGGGGAAGGGGAGGGTGCAGAAATTCAAGGTTCCCGTGCTATGCAAAGAACATCTGAGTACAACATCACTGAAGTTTAGAGATAGGAAAGTCCACCAAACACTTCTGCTTTCACATAAGCGTGCAGCCAGCAATAAGATAGGAACAGCAAATCCAATCACTGTGATATTTAAAATATGCACAGTCTTCATTCTTTCTCCATGATCCTAGTATTTTTCTAGCTGTATCTTTGTATCTCATACTGTTATTTATCAGTTTTGTTCCCCTGACCTTCAAGTGTTTTTATATGGGAATGAAACGTATTGAAGACACTTAGTATGCAGTTGACAAAGAGGAATTTGGTGTAATTATGATCAGTGATTATTTTTATACTGTAAGTGCCAAAGCTTTACTACTGTGGAAAAGAATAAAAAACAACTCTTTTAATAAAAAGATTTACAAACCAGGCATGCAGTTTAAGCGCTTCTCTTTGCTACCACGGAATCTAGGATGAAGATTATTATTCTGAGCTGGAGTAACATTGCCTTGAAACAAGATGGAACAAACATCTCAGTGAAGCATGGAGTAAACCTCAAGAGAATACTTGTAGAGCAGTTTGCTAATTGCAGACTTCCAGCTGCACCCCCTGCCCCAGTAGAGCCACTGTATGTATGTATGTATGTGTATATGCCATGCTGCTGGAGGCAGGGGCTTGCTTGCTTTTGTGGGAATAGGTGAGGAAGGGAAAGGGAAAAGGAAGCATTCCCTTGCTTTGAACAGAAACAGAGGTATCAGTGGTCTTCAGGCCAGCCAGACACCAAATACGAGTTTGGTGAGGTTGAGTTGCCGAAATGAGCGAGGCCATCCACACCTGTGAAGTCAGAAATGTTCAAGGACTCACTGTCAGTGGGCCCAACAACTCGCACCCGGGTCCAAATTGATCCTGGGTCTCTGAAACCCTGTTCCATGTCTTAGCCCAGAGGAGGCCATAGTTCACCCCTCTCTGCAATGAAGCATCTCTTCCCCGTGACCACCTAAAGGGTTTGTCTTCCTTCAACCCTCAGCTATTCCATCTCCATTTGACCACAAGGAATTCAATGCCCAAATCCACAACTGAGGCTGTTGGAGCAGTGAGCACACCCTTGGGCACTGCTGCCACAGCAGCCTACAAATCCTTCATCCTGCCCTTACCTCTGCAGGAAGTAAGAGGGGAACAGAGAGCGCCTGGGTCTATGCTGGCTTTCAAGTCTGCTGTGCTGCTGCCTCATGGGGTGGGAAGGGGGGTACTGGAATTCTCCTCAAAAGCCAGTCTTGATTTTACTGAACAAAGTTTGCCATAAGTCCCTTGTGCTTGCGCTGCCAACGCTGCAAAACCTGTACAGCATCTGCAAGGACAGGACAAGAAAGGTTCTGTCATAATCCCTCAGGCCACATCCCTCTCTCAGCTACACAAGTGCTGTATTGCTCAAGTCAATGGATTTCTCTGGGTTGAATAAAGCACAGCATGAAAACAGAATCTGGCTTCTTAACACACATGGCAGATATTTTCAGAGGTTGCTATCTACAGAGCAACCAAAACATTTGCAAACAGTGAATGCAGCAGAAATCAGTTCTGTCCCACCAGCATTCAAGAGCCGAATGAGTGTTAAAAATGCATGAGAATTAAAACTGGCATAGACAGACACACAGAATCCTTTTAAAGCACATTTCTATACACACAGTCCACCTCATGTCACATCACTTGTGACAGCAGCACTCCCCTTTATGAGATAAAAGTATTTAAACACTGCATTTGCCTCCCTATAAAGGTTTGTTTGGGCCTTAAATCATGGGGTTTTGCATCTTTGAGAACATCTGTCTAACACGTACCAGGGCTGGGTGTTGGGTCAGCCCCATAAATCATCTATTCTCAGTTACATTTTACTGTAAGTTACATTCACAGAGTGCCCAGAGAAGCTGTGGCTGCCCCATCCCTGGCAGCGTTCAAGGCCAGGTTGGACACAGGGGCTTGGAGCAAGCTGGCCTAGTGGGAAGGTGTCTGGACCAGTGGCACAGACTTGGAATTGGATGAGCTTTAAGGTCCCTCCCAACTCAAGCCAGTCTGGGATTTGAAACCCACCAGCAGAGCACAGCACAGGGGCAGTGGAAAGGTGAGATCCAAGGTGCCAACCACACACCTTCCCTTTTAGAAACAACTGAAAGGAACCAAAGCTTCTGAAGGTCCCCATGTTTCACCCAGGCTGCAGCACAAAGTGGCAACAAAACAGCAGCTGGGCCTTAAAACCACCATTTATGTCAATGATCACCTTGAGCACTCAGTGCAACTGATGTTGTCCAACCAAAGTTACTTTCAAGGCTGGGGCCGCTGCCCCTGTTAGCAGGGAGCTTTCGGATGTTCTGGGCTCCCAGTCCAGGTGCTCACAGCTATGCCAAGTCCAGGGGCATTTAAACCCTTTTTCTGCAAAGGCACATCTCCACATGGTTTGTTCTCTCAGCTAACTCAGAGCTTCAGTCAGAGCACAGGAACAACCAGAGTCAGGACTCTGTACTGCAGGGAAGAGGCCCTTGGTGGCCGAAGGGGAAGAAAAAAGGAAAGAAAATATCTGGTACTGACTTAAAAGGCGGAGAATGGCTCCTCCTGCTCTCCTTTTGCTTCCCTCCTTTGGGAGCTATTGCTCTGCCAGCAGGGGACCTGCTGGGATCAAGGCGCCACACAGTGACAGCGCAAACCAGAGCCTGTCAGCAGCCAGCTCTTCAAAAACATCAACGAAAGGAGCAGAACTATCCCCTCCTTGAGAAGAGACATGCCCTTTCCTATGGAAAACGCATACTAAGCAGAGCTGCCTTTAATCATTGCAGATATCAAAGGGAGAAGTAATTCACTCAGCTAGCAGAAGCCCAACATACCTCATGAGGAGCCCTTCTGGACCAGCACAGCCTGTTCTGACAAAGAGCTGTGCGAGGCAAAGGCTCCCAGCTCTTCAGCCCAGTTGTCAGCAGGGACTTGCTACCAGCAGGGACTGGATCCCCCCTTCAGAACATCTCTCAGCAGCTTGGAAACAGCAGCTCCCGCCCTGACCGTACAGAGCAGCAGCTGAAACTCTTTGCTTTCAGACCTGCATCCAAGGTTTGCTAGCATCTTCTACAGAAAGCTCACCTGGAAGATCAGTGTCCATTAACAGTGCACCAAAGACAGCAAACAAAGGGTATACTGTGAGCAGGAACACAGAGTTTGCCAGGTGCTTATTACCAGTCTCTATTTTAGCCAACACTCTATGTGATGCAGATAAAGAATGAGCTAACAGCTTCCGAGAGAGCCTCATAGCATCTATGTACCAGCTACAGTCAGACTAGCATGGCAGAAAAGACATGAGGAATAGAACAACAGTGGAAAAAAGTGTCCAAACCCCACCTTTTGAAGTATAAACTAATAAAACCAGGGAAGATTACAAACACTGACAATCCATGGGAAGCAACAGCACAGAAAGCAGTCAGGGCCAGGGCTTGAGGTAACACAGCCAACAGGCAAGCCATAAGCAATGGACTGTTTCTATTCTGGGCTGTCTTCATCTGAGCCCCAGAGGTAGAATCCTCTCTACCCTGTCCTGCCTAATCCAGCCATTTGGAAATAAGCCACTTTAGAGACCAGAAAAGAGAGGAGACTGCTCTATTCAGCCAGAGCAGGGGCACACAGAATTCCTAGGCAGTACCTTGTGCCTCTGACACAAGGAGACTGAGGGGCATGCACACACATACGGCACACAGAATGACAGCATTAAAAGGAAAAGCAGCGTGTGGATTATGACCATAGACTCAATGGAATGGTTTGGGTTGGAAGGGACCTTAAAGCTCATCCAGTTCCAGCTCCCTGCCACAGGCAGGGACACCTTCCACTAGAGCAGAGTGCTCCAAGCTGGCCTTGACCACTGCCAGGGATGGGGCAGCCACAGCTCATCTGGGCAGCCTGTGCCAGGTTTTCTTGGTACCTTAAATGCCTCATATTCCCCAGGAAATATCTTTGCTTTGCTCACTTCAAGCAGTCTGGGGACCAAGCAGGCAGGCAGGAAGAATTAAAGACATGCCCAGGGTCACAGGAAGTCAGCAGCAGAGCCAGGAACACACCAAAACCTCCACTCTTCTCTGCCTCCCACCTATGCACCCCTGCAGCTGCTTGAGCACAGGGAACACAGGCAGATTTCCTGCTCTGTCCCAGCCAGGATCTGAGGCACGACTCAAGTGTTTATTGCAAAACTGTGGACTGCTCTGTGCCAAAACTGAACAGATTTTACAGAACGGAACCCAAAATCATCCCTTTGAAATGGTCACAGTGACTGCCAGCAAGAAACGTGTCTGGGCTTGTCTTGGTTCATCTCCCTGTACTCCACATTTTCACTTTGTTTTTCTAATCAGAGCTCAAATCTGCTCCATGCAAATTGCACACAATAGAGAAGGGAAGTGGCTTCAGGCAAGATGCTTCCCAGATGCCTGCCTGTGAACTCTGAGCTGAACTCCCTGGAATGAGAACAAGCATGTCAAGCTCCTGGCAGGAATGAGCCTTTCACCTTGGAGAACGCAACCTGACTGCCTCTCAGCCCCAAAGCACTGGCTAGGGCAGGATTCAGAGGGCCTGGCACAAAGGACCCGCTCCCCTCTCCTCACAGTGGAAGAGAGTAATGGATTAGAAGGACCTGGAGAAAACTGTCTGCTGCCTCCCTCAAAAGCAGCTCAGTTCAGTTTACAACAGATTCTTATCAGTTCGTAAGAAGTTGGGCATGAGCCAGGCATTCATACCATTCCATGAGCCTTCTAATGAAGTCTGCACCGTAAAATGTACCTCAAAGATAAACTTGTTTCCCCAAGGACACGGTATTTGGATGACACAAGAGTACAGACTCCACACAGCTAAGAACCGCATGTTTATTTGCAAAACACTTATTTTCTACACTGGAGGCCAACTTCTTGTGCCTTCACTCTCTGCTAACACAGGGAAAGACTCATTTACAGACCCTACAAACACTCGCTAAGCACAGGCTGTGAGTGCCTGCCAATTACATTGGTGATATTCCAGCCACTGCTGCTGGTGAGACTGTAACCAAAGAGGGCCCGCAACATCTCACAGCAAACTCAGTGATGAAACAGCCGGAGGTTGGTGTGAATCAGGGTTATCCCCAGCTCATTGCAAGCTTCAATCACAACCTCGTCTGCAGCTGAGCCGGATGGGGCAGCGATGAACTGTACTCCACTCTGAACAAACACAGAGAGAAGTGGAAGGATTAGAGCATGGAAACCCAAAATCCCCCTGAAAAGGAGCTGGCAGCCCCGGTCTTTCATTCACATCCCTAGATACTAATCAATAAACAAACAAAAGCTTCCATTGCCCACAGACATTCACAGGGAGTTCCTCCTGTGAGCAGTTGGCGCTCTCCACAGTTCAGAATAAAATGGTTCCTCTGGAAGCAATAGGCCTTGTCTGTTATCCTTGCATGGTTTAATCACCTTTAATCCTCTGTTCATTTCAAATCAACAAACTGAGCAATGACTGGATAATTACTATCCACATGAGACCAGTAACCACGATAAGCATCCTTCCCAGGATGCACTACTCCAGCTAACAGTGCAGAGCACACATTCCTCAGCAGTCCACACAAAGTTAAAGCAGAAAGCCCAGCCTGTGCAGGCATTTCCTTGCAGTCACCCTGCCACCACCTTACCCGCTTAGCTCTGTCAACGTTATCCCTGAAGGGGAAGAAGGCATCGGAGCTGAGGGACACAGCGCTCAGCTTAGCAATCCACTGCTTCTTCTCCGCTTCGGTTAACTGCGCAGGCACCTCTTCGAACAGTGCCTGCCACTTCACCAGGTCTTCACCCTGGGAGAGAAAAAGCCAGCTCAGCATCAAAGCATGGATGCCCAGCAGTCCCCTGCCAGGATGAGTGGTGGCATCCCTCTGAAGCTCAGCAGGGCTTTCTGCTCACACACCTCTGCTGCTGGGAATGTCACACCCAGGGGTTTAAAATCCCACGTAGCGGTGGGGACATATTACTAACATCAGCTCTTTTTGCATCCTTTTATCTCCTTTCCTTCCCCCTCCTCACCCCAGGGTTTGAGGGATTCTTCTTTCCCTTTAATCCGAAGATGCTCTGCTTGGCCTACCTGCAGAATGCTCTGTAAATGCCAGCACACACAAATGGGATCTGGTAGATGACTTAACACATGACAAACAGCAGCCTGGTTTATGATTCACCTTCTGAACGGCAGCTCTTAACCCCTTATGGATGAACCACCAGGTGCCCAGTCCAGCTCTTGGCTTTCAATACTTAGAAAGGACATATTATTTTCTTGCCTCAGTATTGCTTGTAATGGGGAGGTCAGAGGGATTCTGAGAACCCAGAAACGCCACACGAGCAAACAGCACCATGTCAGAAGGTGCCACTGACACTAACTGTAGCTTTAACTTTTCCTTACTGCTGGGGGCAATTATCAGATGAAACCACGCTGCACACCAAAGAGCAGGGCAGGTTCCAGCATCTGGAGCAGTATCACAGGGGCACTTTGCCACTGTGCCACTGGGGAAGTCACCACCCTGGGCCCTGACCACTTGATCTCTCGGATCATCTGTTACCCACACCCACAAAACTCAAGCCACTACTACACAAAGACAAAGCAGCTTGAATCTCCAGGGAAACCCCTCATCCAGCCCTTACCTCACCAATGGTCCCAGTGACATACTGATCAATGGCATTGGAGACCTCTGCTCTCTTCACACCCGCTTTGAACTTCATGGAGAGCACCCGCGGGTGGTGCCGCAGCCACCAGTTGTTTGCCTTGTCCCCAGCCAGCCGTGTGCAGTGGATCCGGGACTGCTGGCCCGCTCCAATACCTATGACCTGCGGTAGAGAGGGACAAAGCACAGTCACACCTTGCTGCACAGGGACCACAATCAGAGCTGCAGTTTCAGCCAAGCAATGAGGAAAGGCCTCCCACAGACCAGCTGCTCCTCACTGAAGCAGAGCAGGAATGTAGGTAATTAGTGAGGAAAACCAGGAAAATACCTGCATCCCCTCTGCTGTAAAGCAGTGACAGGGTCAGCTCTCTGCACTCTCACTTCAGGGCTCTGCTGAGCTGAAAGCCACCACATTCTTTCATCCTTCTAAACAACACAGCCCCAGCCATCAGAGTCAAACCGTTCATCTCAGGACAGAGGTACAATTACAGCTTTTGTTTCAAGCAAAACAAAACCCTGTTGGTTGCAGAAACAAATGTGACTGCTAAGAGAAATGGCAGGGTACCCACTAGCTCTTGAAAAGAGCACTTCAGTTAGAGGATTAAAGTCTGAGCCCGGGTCACTCAAACACCATCATCTTTCCTTGTGAGCCAGCCTGAAGAGATCAGCTGTGGTATGTAGTAGATTACAGGGCAGTTTGTCTGTCCATAAGAGACTAAATCCACTGCTCAATAGGGGAGGCTGGTCAGTAGAACCATTGCATCGCAAGAATTGTCAAGGTCCTGAAGATACCAACACATTTCCTACTCTGCCATGTGCTCGAGAGCATGGGGCTTTTAGAATAGCTGCAGCTAACTTACTGAATGGCACTTGTATTTGATACCAGACCCAGTGCTTCCAGAAGCTAAATACAAATGGTCCTTTTTCTATTTCATCCTAGAAGGTGCTATGAAAATATGGCATCTGCTTAGTTTCCATTTGCCTTTATGAGACCACTTTCCTAGGAGTTCTCAGGCACATTCAACCTGTCATTTTTTCAGGTACTGTACAGGTTAAAGCACATAGAAACTCCTGGGAGTGTGGTGGTCAGGTCACTGCAAGCCATCTGTCATAATTCAGTGCACACTGCAAACAAACTCTTGCATCCCCCCAGAGACAAAGGCACATCTTAGGTGCTGACACCAAGTGTGGCTGGAGACATCTTGGTTATGGACACTGGCAGAACAACCCCTACAGATGTGGTCTGCCTGCACTCACAACTGGCAAGTCCAAGGGACTGAGCTGAGGTCTCTTGGGCTCCAGACTGCCTGCTGTCCCTCCACTTTGCCCCTGCCATCACCATGTGCCAGGCACACAAAGGGCAGGCCCCAGACCTGGCCACCATGGCTGTCAAACTCAGGCTGGTAACTTTTCACCATGTCTTTCAGAGCTGTGGGTCCTGCTTTCCAAAGGCAGCTCCTGCCATTTCAAACCAAGGATCTGACAGAAAACAAGTCTCTCCTGTAATTTCCTCCTGCTATGAAGCCACAGCTGAACTGTTCACCAGACTCTTTGCATGGGGATTGCTCCAGGGACACTGTGTTGAGGCTACTAGCAGTTCTGGCCAATGCCTCAGAGTTTCCAGCTCAGGCTGAAACAGATGGTAAAGCTGTAAGCTGAAGGGTGCCCTCAAATGAATGAATCATTTGTCTTTCCATTCATCAAGACAGTGACTTCACCTCTTACCAGAACTGTAAAACATGCTGCTCGATATTAGTACCCCAAAGAGCAGATCAGAGACTTGGGCTGCTATCTAGTATCATTTGCTCAGCTCTAACTGAAGTAATCAGTGCTTAACATACCCACAAAGGACATTAGTATTATCATAAATATAAAATAGATGCAAAGTTTCCCATGGCTTAGTGACACCTTCCCCTCTACACACTCCTGATGTCCAACCTCTGCTCTCATGTCCAACTTGTTTAACCCTCAAATGCACAGGAGACCTGCATCTCACAGGATGCACACCAGCTGCACACCAGCTGCAGGTAGGTACATCATTTCTTCCCAGAGGTGTAGCCTCTCACCCTGGTCAAAGGAGAGGGCTTAACATTGTCATATACTGCACACCTTTAGGCATCACTCACCCCCTAAGAGTGGGCTTAGCAAGCCAGTCTGAGCCAAGGCAGAAATGTGTAGCTGAGTATGCACATGGTGAAGAGTACTGGACAGGCTGCTGGTAGCAGGGACCAAACTACCAGGAAACATTCCCAAGTTCCATGTGATATCATGTACCAGAAGTGCAATGTCCTGTGCCAGAATGGCGCCTCATCTTCATTATGTACTTGTGAGCTGTGGCCTTGCACTCCTGTGATGGACTGGCTCATCTGCTGCAAGCCCTGGCCTTCAGTCAGCAACGGCAACAGTGTGCAGAAAGTGTTTCCAGGCCAATGCAGCCCCAACCACACACACATCATCCATGGGCACACATCAGAGCTCTCCTACCTGTCAGCACTCTCCTCAACAAGAGTGCTTTCCTTTTCTCTCTGAGCTACTCAAAATATGTTACATTTTGAACAACTTTGTCAAAAGATGCTTAACAATTTGGCTCATGTTCAACAACTCCAAAATGGCAGGAACGTTGTACTTCAGTTGAAAAGATGCATCTTGCAAACTCTTCATAGGCACTCCCAAATCCACCTCTACCATGCAGAACTGACTCTGTAATGGCTTAACAGGCAAGAGAATATAAAAGCTGCTTCTCTGTGCCTCCTTCTGATAAACCCACATTGTCCTAGAAGTAAGTTCACAGCTACAGCCTAGGAGAATAAGATGCCTTTCACTGGAAAATGCTGATTCAGAGGAAGTTAAATCCTTTTTGTGTAGAAAAGGTGTTCTGATGCAACACAGCATGCTGGGGAGCATTTCCTCAGTGTAGTTGGGAATTTCTGGTCTAGGCAGAAGAAATCAGAAGTCTGATCCTCTGCTCAGTGCAAACTATAGACTTGTATCTGAATCTCTCCTCACACTGTCTGAATGTACCTGTTCTCTGCCTTTTTCATTTCATGTGAAGTGAAAATCCCTCTCCTTTCCTCAAATGTTGGCTTTCTAGCATACAAAACCATAGCTGAGACTTCAAAATCCTCCACAAATGAATCCTTTCCCTTCTATTTTCTACACAAAAATTAGCTATGGTTTTTTCAGACTTTAATGTCCTGGGAATCAAGAAGTGCTTAAGCGGGGCCTAGTAAGCACGAGGAGTAGCAGGAGACAAGAATACAGGCTGAGTGGAAAACCCACTTCATAAAGAAAAGTTTGGGTGAAAACTGAGAACTACTTCACCAAAACACTTTGGCTCACAGAACAGCCAAACATGCCCCATAGCTGGAATACTGTGCAAAAGCAGACAAGATGGGTAATGCCCAAAGGATCGTTGCGGAATGATCCAGATTGGCCCGGATTTACTCAAAAGATTTACCCTCAATGTGAAAATAAAACCCCTAAATACGTTTGGTATTACACAGATCAAATGAAGGACTTCCCAACTGGGAATTGAGAACAATGAGATTACTGACAAATGTCTGCACCACTGGTGGGAAACAGGAAGGTAAATTAACAGGTTTGTTTAATCCTGCTGTGCAGAGAATACAGAAAGAGGAGAATTCTCAATTGATACTTTGAAACCTGATTATATCATTAGAGAAAAGGTAGATCAACATGTTACAGACTGGCTTTGTGGGTGCTGCAAGTCAGACAAAACATGTGCAATTAGTGGCTGCTGGCTTCCTGCAAATTAAGTGCCACTCAAGTCCACAGATGCTTTCCTAGAACTTATTAACACCAGCATCACCCGTTGCTGGAGCTGTCAATCCACTCAAAACCCTACAAAGCTGTCAAAAGCATTCTGGATGTCTGATACACAAGAGCTTTGCTTGACAATGGGGACGCTGGGAGGCTGAAATAACTCCTGGAAAACCAAAAGCAGTGAAGGAAAGCTAGACTTCCCAGGCTTGGCTCATGTAACCTCAAAGTCAGATCTTGGAAAAGCTTTAAGTGTAACGCTCTGGAAGTTACTTTCCATCCCTGGTGATCCTGCTATTGGTTTGCACCCAAAAATTCCTGTACAGATCTTATGCTTGGTAAAGCGACAGAACCAGTGCTTGTTTCTGCGCAGCATTACCAACATGGATCTAAGCTAACCACTTCGTAAGACTGGGTTTCCATGGACCTTATTTTTTTCCTCATTTATACCTTAAGAACAGGGCTCTTAATACTTAACAACCCCAGGAAGCTTTTGGAGATGTTAAAACCAGAAGGGAGCTCCCATCTGAGCTCCTCCACTACTGCCTGCAGCACGTGCCACTGCTGTTTCTGCATTTGGACTGTAATGAGTCTCTCTGGGAAGATGTCAAGCTTTGATTTGAAGACCCCAGTGCGGATTCACCACCTCCTTGAGTAAGTGATTGGAATGGCTGCTGACCTTTACTGGTAAAACGGTCACTTGTTTCTTAGTGCAGCACACAGAGCTCTCATCTTGACCTTCCCTATCACACATACAGCAAACCAAGACAATGCACATGTGTATTTGATTAAAATGTATGCCTGCAAATATGCACATCACTGAAGCCCAACGAGTTAAATCCACGCCTGCCCACGCTGCTTTTCACTCCTCCCCTCATGCCTTCTCCCTTCCATATGGTACACACATTACCACACACATTTCAGTCACATCTGCAGCACCATGTTCTGTCCGGACTCGCAAAAGCACTTGGGGAATTGCAGCTGTAATGAGGGAAAAGGAGCAAAGACAAGTGACACCTTTGTTCTGGGGCTATGAGAACTGACACTCTTGAGTAGACAGAACCATTTAAAAGCAAGGGGAAAAGAAATCCAGATCTGAATAAAAGAAAAATGCCAGATCTCAAGAGATGTTTATTTTCAAGAACCACACAACATATGGCCCCAGGAAGAGCTGTGAGACAGCACTGCAATGTTTCCAGGCTGTAACAACAACCTGACAAATGCAGATGAGTACCAATGCAAAAAGGACAGCACTGCAGCTCACTCACAGGCTGCACCTGCAGGGTACACTGGTTGATCCATTTTGCTGATTTATGATGTACCAAAGCCTAAGACCAAAAACATTCTTTGCCTTGGGTTCTGTACTTCTAAAAAATAATGCAGGCCCATGGAAAAGTTACTATGGAAAGCAGAGAACCAGCTAAAGAACAGCATTATGAGAATGGGCTGCTGGGCAAAAATACATTTTATAATACATTTACCACAACTTCAGGACAACGGATTTGTTAACTGATTTTAGGGGTTTTTTTAAGATTCAAGAGTCTCAACTCAAATCTCAGTTCATATCTTAACTACATTTCTAATGCCCCAAAGGGGTAAAAATAAAACATATCCCATCATTCTTACATAAGAAGTGAAAAATCAAACTAAGAGCCATTCAGACAGTGAGAATCCAGCTGTGAAAACTCTTGTAATTTCCTAAGGCTCTAGACAGACAACATATGCACATGGCCTCAAAAATTATATAAAAGGACAAAGTAGTTAAAAAGAAACGACTCAAGGGCAGACTTGGAGAAGCACAGAAGAGCTTTCCAACCTAAAGGACATCAAGGTTCTGAAACAGCCTCTTGAGAAATGAATGTTTAGCTACCATCCTGTATGGTGCTGTGTAGGGCAGCTCATCTGTACCTGTTTAATAGCTTCCTGTACGCTAAATGATTTTAGATCTCAAACCTGACAAAAGCATTATCTGAGCAGCTTGGCTGTGCAAGCACCCTCCAGAGAGCTGCCTGATTCAGTTACCTGCCCATCCTTGGCGTAGCAAACCGAGTTGGACTGGGTGTATTTCACAGCGATGCTGGCAACAATCAGGTCTCGGACTGCAGACTCAGGCAGCTGAAACAAAACGCTGTTGTCAACAACCATGACTAGCCATGTGCCAGTGATCTGCAAACCCCCAAAGCCATCACAGGTACTGCAGCATGTACAGGGAAAAAAAAGTAATGAAAAGATCCTTTTTGGTTCAACTACCAGCAAATTTTGTTTAGATTAAAACCTGTAAATGACTGGTTTGGCAGCTGATCTTATAGCTCACAGGGATTAATGGTGGTCTTGGCAGTCCTGGGGTAATGGCTGATGATCTTGAAGGTCTTTTCCAACATAGTCGATTCTATGACTCAACCTTACCATGTCAAGAGGGCTCCATCACTGGCATTAAGCCTGCAAAGTGTTCTGTACTCACTCATTGACATTAGATGTGCTTACAGGTAAAAAGCTAAGCCCATGCTGAAGTACACACTGGACCACCACAAAACAATAGGCCTCAGGATCTTCATGAAGTATTATTAAGTCTGTTCCATTACTAATTTACTAAGCTTATTTTTATTACCTCAATGCCTGAACTTGCTTCTGAACCCAGGACTAATCACGTGCTCATTAACATCTGTTTTTGAATGATAACAAGATCAAAGACAAAGAAATAACTGATAACTTCCTGATGATGTGACCAGTATTAGCAAGGCCAGGGTTTACACAACACACTGAACACAAAAGGAAGAACTAAACAGTGGGTCAGAATGAGATCACAAGAGATCCTTAGCACATGGCTGTCTCACCATAAGAAATCACACACGGTAGCTTCTTAAAAGAAATGCAAATATTTTGCTAGTCAGAGATAAAAGGCAAGGTTCAGCTCCTCTTATGCGAGGAATCAAACCAAAGGCAAACTGCTCTGATTTACACAAGTAAATTTGGCCCAGAAATTTGCTGCACTGTCAAAGCAATTTAAAAGCCAATTAAATTTCATTAAAATATTTTAAGAGCTCTTAAAACAAACCAGTGCTGACTTCCTCCATGACAGCACACCAGCTCATTCCACCAGGATTTAAGCTCATTCATCTCCTGACACTTACAGTTTTGTTCTTTGTAACAACGTTCTTGAACAAGGACTGGTCGATGACTGCATTGTTCCTCTTCTGCATGAGGTGCAAGCCATAGAGAGTTCGAATCTCATTGTCGTCTGGCTCATAATGGGGATCCATCTAGAAGCCAAATTAGAGACCAATAAAACGTTCTTAGAGCAATTAAAAGCCTACATCCACTAACAGCTTCAGTTACAATGTGTTACCTAAGGAATCACAAAAGTAGTGAACTGTTCATGGAAAGCAACATCAAATCATCAGACATAATCAGAAGTAACTGGAGCAGCAAGGTCTCAACAGCACAAAGTGACATGTACAGGGTGAAGAGAGGTAATGCAGTAGAGATGTTTATATACAAATGTTCACATTGCAAGCCATAAAATCCACGAAGTCTTCTAGTCTGGCACAAAAAGGGGAAGACATCCACACAAAGACGGTCTTGCAGTCTTGCACAGGAAAGTAGAAACATTTTGAGTTCTTTTGTACATGCCTCAAGGTACAACTCCCAACCCTCTTTGACATTCAAGAGAAAAGAGATTGTGCTTATTTCCAGAAATGCACTCTCTTGGGGCACATCTCTGAACAAGCATGTAGCAGTGTAAAGGGTAAAGTTAAATGGAACTGTTACAAACTGCATTCTGGTCTACCATGCATGGGCTTACTTAGAATTTTGGTAGCCTCAGGTTATTGAGACAGGAAGTAAACTGGATCACGGCTATCATCTCTGAATGTGGTTTCCCTAATCTATTTACATTTGTTCTGACCAACTTTTCTGAGCATCCCTCTGCAAACAGGCCCTGAAGACACATGGTTAACCAGTACAACCTCATCCTTGCAAAGCTAATTGAATTCAGGAAGCAATAATCTGCCAAGATTGTCTGCCATTTCATTCCTTCTTGCCTGAAGCTCCTGAGCCATCTTCAACAGCTCCCCTGGCAGTAATACTACAATTGCAGCTTCAGCTAAGCCTTGGATATTCTTTTTTGTCACACTATAGTAAAGCTCTCTGCTCATTTGTCTCTCAGAGTCAGGCAGAAATAGGACCTGTCTGGCTGCTGAGAGCATTCTGTATGCCATTAGTCATGTTCACCGAAACTGGATGATTCTGAAGTCCCAACAATCACTGCAGAGACTATGAAGGCAACCTGATACTGACTTGACCACACTGTAGTAATATTTCTTGACAAGCATCTTGGTTGCAGTATGTAAAGGTGCGTCATCCCAGGTCCAATCTCTCCCTGTGCTGCTGTCTTCATCACTGACTGTCATGTAGACTGCCCTATAAATACCGCATGCCAAGACAAGAGTTCCCCAGTGATAAGACTCACAGCATCACTGAGACACTGTATCTTAGACACAAAGAATTCAGAGAGAAAACAAATTCAGGAGAAGTGAGAAGAAACCTGGCAAAGAGAGCACAGAAATTCTGTCTCTTTGAAGTACTCTGGCTGGTCATAGACTCAATTACTTTAAATCCACATCACTGTGAAAGCCAAGGAAGGCATTACAGTCATAGAGGGGAGTAATTTTATAATGACATGACTACAACACTGCTGGTGGAATTCCAGCTCATACAGGAATCCCCAAAGGAAACACTTCCGGGCACTTTAGAGGGATCTGGATCAGCCCTCCCAGCTATTTGGACACTAACTTCTGTGAAAAGCAGGTACAGGGTTATAGTGGAGCAGGAATACAAACCTGAAGGACACAGTAACCACCATTCTTCTTTTTGGAAAGGATTTTGAGAGCTTCTTCCTCATAGCCAGGAGCTACCACACCATCAGATACCTGTAACACAGAGATTTCAGCTTCCGTGTAAAAAAAAGAAGGGCTAATACTGAAAGCTCCATGTGCCATTTCCAGAAAAGCACTGAAGGCACACCTCTTGGGGTCTGTATGTACTATACAACAAAGGCGCCATTCCAACTTTGGTTTCAGTCCTGGAAAGTGGTAACAGTGGAGTGCTGTAAGCTCTTTGCAGGAGTTAGTAAAAAATAGCCACCATCACTTTCAGCAGAATGGAACTAATAAGTAATATTCCTATTCAGGGGGAAAAAACTCATGCACAACACCCCCACTTTAAAGCCCTAACAGTAAACATGGCTTAAAAAAATAGATCATAGATCTTTATTTCAACAGTGACATGTTTAACGAGACAAAAATATTGGCCTAAGCGCTGTTAACAGCCTTAAAACTGAGGAGAGTTTCCATTCATCAGCTCTATGAAGTGATACACACCTTTCCCATTCTTATCCTACAATGTAGGTGAGATTATATTTGTTTCTAAGTAACAGCATACAAAACATTTTCCTCACAAACCAGTCAAATGTGCTCTGTCATTTGTTTGAAAAGAAGTTTTCAGTGTACAAGACAGCCCTTTTCATTGTGACTTCCCCCTCTCAAAAAAACCTTGTAAGCAACATATAATGGGGTGAAGGTGTTTGGTAAAGCATTAACTCCCATTTGTTTAACTTTGTATGTAAACTAGAGACTTGTGCAATGCAGTAAGCTATGGAGTTCATGTTGAATCCAGCAAAGTAAAAAGTACAGCCTGGAAAGTGGCTGAGCCTACACATAACTTGTATCAACTGGCAGGTAGCAATACACAGCCTCATTCCTGCCTCGGGCAAGAGGCTGGCCATCAGCTCTCCAGTCCTATTCTACTTATAGCCCCTCAACCAGTCAGATACTTGTGACAGAGTATTCAGGACCCATTTCCAGAGGCCTACTCAGAAGCTGAGGTTTCCAATCACCTCCTTGAAAAGAGCATTTCAAGCACTGCTATTTCACAGGCTCTAGCACACATCCACGTTTTGTTGGGTAGGGAGAAAAATGCATCAAAAGATAGGTGTAAATTCTGCCCTCCGGATACAGACTTACACAAATGGACCAATAGTCTTGAGTAAAATGGGTCAAATTCAAACAGAATGGCTGTTACAAACCAATGACTTCATCTAGTGCAATTCTCATTTTTACACTCAGAGGCTTTGCTGCTGTTTAACTAACCTCTCTGGAAATTATCTTGGCTGTAGCCACATCGCAGACATCAGACAGGGCAACGAAATCACCAAAAGAAGACATCCGGTCAGCACCTGAAAAATCCTATCTTCAGCAACTTAGCAAACTCTAGCGTAACACAAAGAAAAGTCTTTGCTCCTACAACACAGTCCATTGCCATGAGAGCTAACAACTTAATCCTACAGCAAAAATAAGAGACCATGTAAGAGCAACAAGGATGAAAAAGCCTACCTCAAACACATGCACCTTTCACTATCCCCACAGTTCGGATATTCTTTCTTTTCTATTGCCTTTGTCAAAGCTCTAACTCTGTAATGACTACCTCCATCCCCACAGACAGCAGTGCTGTAGCCATGGTGGCAAAAAGACAAGGAGAGGCAATTGTCATGCAGAAAGATTTTAGATGGGAGATAGCTGGAAAAAAAAAAGAAAGCTTTTAGATGCCTATGCTCCCATCTGCCTTCTCCTGTAAGAAAACAGAGCCAGGAAAGTAGCTAGAAGCTTTTTTAATAGACATTCTGTATATTTAGTGACATAGCTAAGGTGAACTCAGCCCTCACCACAGATGCTCTGCTACTTAGCAAGGACAATTCTTCTGTCCCTGCCATTCGAAAGGTTTATTTTTCTATCAATTATGCAATGGCTTTCTGGGGACAACATTCAAAGGTGGTCTTTAAAGGGTGAAAAACAAACCCAAGCCAATGTACCCCTTGTCAAAGAAGTTTGCTTTGTTATCTCTCATCTGTGCAGATTTTCCAGGAATGCCATGGAAAATGAGAGAATTAGAAAAGTATCTCAGCTGAGAAAGTTATATTTATTTACCTATTACTGGGGGGAGGGGGGGATGATGATGGGTTGTGAGTTCTGAAGAACAAAGCATTAAAAGCACCCACCAAACACCAGGCAGAAACATTTCTACTCCAAGTAAGTACTCCTGAGCACCCCACCTTCAGTGGAAGGCTGAGTGTGCTACCAGCACAGCTGTTTATCCAAATCCTTTAGCCAAAACCTCACAGATTTATACAAACGTGTGTATGTACATATTTAATTAAATAAATAAAATCTACACATCTTCTCTATACATCAAGGAACAGAATCCAAAACTATTTTGGCCTCTTTGAAACAATAGGTCTGCTCACTTGGAAAACAACGCTTGATAGACATTTAATTCAGTCAGTAAGAACCTTATGGAGAAACTGTACAGAGGAGGAATACAATGCAAAGGGAAGAGCCTGCCAAGTGCTAAGCATGCTGTTTAGGTGCTGAGAATTCAGCTCAGCTCCTTGGACACACTAGTTTATTCCTGGACTTCTCACCTCTGCTTCGTGCATAGGCAGATGCCAAGGGTGTTAAAGTCTTGTGGAAGTCGTGCACCATGCAGACTTGCGCCTCCTCTTCACTGAGAGGTATTCCAACAGCAGCACCTAGTGGGAAATACAAGCCAGGGCATTCAATCCTGGGATCTCCCTGGACTGCCAGGGTAAGGGGACAGGAATACACCACTGACAGGGCCTGCCAAAAGCTGGAGTCCATTCAAACTGAAAAGTATGGCAACATGGAGCCACCCTACCTGCAGGACTGACATGCTTGAAAGAGGCTGCAGCAGGAATGCCTAATGCCAGCTTGAGTTCCTTCACCAGCTGCCAGGCATTGAGAGCATCACACAGGTTGATGAACCCTGGAGAGCCATTCACCACTGCAAACACAGCACACAAATAGATGCATTAAAGCAGGCAGACCCCTCTCCCCAGAGTCTGGAGAGCAAGCAGAAGAGATTTCTCCCCCCGGGAACCAAAAGAGCTATGGATTGTTCTTGTTAAACTAGCTCCTCAGCAACTAGTTAACCCTGAAAAGCCTCAGTGTCTTGTAAGGAACGCACAGGCTTGAGACTGGGAACAAATGTATGCAAATACAATTCTCTCCCCTAACTGAAACTGTTGATATGACCTTGGAGCAAGACACACACTGTCCCTATGCATATTCACTCTTGTGAAAGGGGAACAAAGAGAACATCCCCCCTTATGTTCTTTGAGTTCTTCAACTGGTAGCCACTTGAAAGAAGAGCTATCTCCTTCTTTGGAAGTCTACCGGAGCTTGATTTTGATCAAGGTGCACAGCCAGAGCTGTTAGGGAAGAATACAAAAAACACATCCACTGGCAGGGTAGACTTCTTTACAAACCTAGCATATAAATTTCGTATAGTGACCATGGCTCTGATTCAATAAAGTACTCTGGCACTAACCAAACTTTAAGCGCACACTGTTTCTAACTGATATTAACAGAGCCACTCATGAACACAACATTTCGGGCAAGTTTGTGTTAAAATGCTCGATCTAGTCCTTTCACCACAAGTACATGCCAAGAGTGAAGCCCATTTAACAGTCTATTGTCAAAACTTTTTGCCCTGGCTCTGCAAGAACTACTTGTACCAACATGGCAACTCAAGAACAAGAGCAGCCAGACTTTCTTTTTCTCCAAAATAGGGGTATCCTTTAATGTAACAATGCTGTCATGGGTGGCACACCCTGTGAAATAGCAGATGCACACCAGACATGTCTCAATCTCTTGCTAGTGAGACTTGTATCCCTTCCCTCTGCCATCACCAGCAGAAGCAGCAGTTTAAAACACCATGGTAAAAAAAAAACTCCTCAAAACCATCAAATAAACAAATAAATAAATAGATAAGAGAACAAACCCCATTCAAACCTAGAGAAAACAGCTTGGTTTCTAGACAGAGTAAATAGTGGCAAAAAAACCTGGGAAGACAACTAAATAAGAAAAATGGGAAGCAGCAAAGCATCTTAAAACGGATGAGGAGGTTTTTCTTCACAAAATCCAGCAGAAAGTTCATCACATAAATCTGTTCCAATTGTCTTCACTGTGGACACACCATCCTACACCAATAGGGAATGCAGAGCTACAGCAAGTCTTGCAGCAGACAGGCTTTTCTGTCTCACCTTTCCATTGCAAAGCTAGCGCCACTCAGTAATAAAACAACTTAACTGTCCAAAGGACATCCTTTGGACTAAAGTACAAGGTGATGTTTCAGTTTTAAAGACTGCAGACGTGCCCAAGCATCTCCTTTCCTAGCTATCCCGGAACTCCCTTTTGGCCAGCATGGCCTAGGCCTCACCTGTCATGGGAAGTTTGGGTCTCATTGTGTAGAGCTGCGCAGGACTCTGGTGAGGATTCATACCATACCTCAGGGGCAGCTGGGACACCCCCTTGCTGTACTCCTTTCTAAAGTAGTCAGAGATGGCTGCATCATACTGAGCAGTGTGGGTGAAAGCCTGCCGACAGAATGGGGAACATCTGTCAACTTAAAAAGGATTTGGTATTTAAAGGCAGTCAAGTCTAGCTTAGCCCTTTGCTGCAAGCAAATACAACAAACCTTGAGTGCAAGGTGACGCCTGGTCTCCATGGAAGTGTCTTTGTCCCTTGATGTTGCCATCTCTTTTGCTACTGCAGAGTAATCTGCAGGGTCACACACGACTGTCACACGAGCATGGTTCTTGGCAGCTGCCCGCAGCAAAGCAACTCCTCCTGCAAGAGAAGAATGGAGGCATGAAGCACTTCCCTTCCGGACATGGAAGCAGGAGCCACATCTGAGGCCAAGAAAGGACACGCACCAATGGATCATTTGTGTCTGATGAATGTGCCTCCCTCTCTCCAGCAAGAAGGGACTGCAACATTACTCTTCAAAATGCATAAGGCTGGAGAATTTTACTCTGCCCACTGGTGACTGTACTTTGGAGACACAGACAGAGCTGGAGACACAGAGTGAGAAAACAGGTCCCAGGCTGCACTGAGCAGCTGGGGCAAGAATGTCTTCAAGTAGCACAACCACATCCGAAGGAGAGTGGCTTATTTCCATTTACCATTTAAGCACCATCCCCTGCAACACTGGGCTGAGGAGGGCTTCATAGGAAGATTTGCTTCTATGCTGCCAAGCAACAGAGGTTCCCAAAGCTCTCTGCAAATATTAACAACTCCTGCCCAGGTCCTCTGTGTAAAATAAAATGCCACACCTCCCCCTTAAATGTGACTCTGCACAGCTATTACAACAGTTTAAATCATATAAGATACTAGGCTGATGCAAAGGAAAAGTAGAAGCTGGCACTGCTAGACATTACTCCATAAAATATTTAATAGAGAGCTCTGCTGGGCATCATTTGGACTAAACTACTGCAAGAAAAATCAATCTCAATCCAACCTCATGGTACAGAAGCGTGTCTGTACTGTTGACAAGCTGCCAACCAGAGCTGCTGCACTGAAGGAACAGCAAGCCTTATGGGGTTAATAACTAGCAGAAAGAGCAAAACTGCTGATGATACAGGTGTCCATGCTTCCAAACTCAGGTCCCAACCACTCTCCCATACGTGCAGACCAACTCCTTTGCTTGTAACAGCTTCCTGCAGTGAAGCTCTCAGCAATACCCAAAGCTCTTTCAGTGGCTCAGTTTTTCCTCTCCAAAGCTCATGGTTTTTATTTTTATTACACTGCCAGATGCTGCAAAAGATGTATAACCTGCTCTCTGTGTTTAGTAGGAAGCATGCTCCACCTGGCCTTTCCTAGCACAGCCTTCTACAGTACATCAGGCTGCTTCTTCTGGGCATGCATGACTTGCCCACCTGTGCAAACCTGTGCAGCAGCCACTTGCCACTTTAACTGTACCTCTGCTTAAAAGCAATAAGGTTTCAGTCTGCCCCTTGCAACTCCTGAGCAACTTGGAAGACTTCCCTTATGGGTGTGCAAGGGTACCAAACAAAAAGGAAACGATAGAGACCACTTAAAGAGACCAGAACACTGGGTCTGCCTGGAAAATAGATTTGCTCTCCCTTTAACTTACCAATATCAATCTTTTCCACTGCCTCTTGCACAGTTACACCTGGAGAAGATACAGTCTTCACAAAGGGGTAAAGATTACACACTACAACCCTGAGAATTGAGAGAAAAAGTAGGGTTATTCAATAAGACATAAGAACTGCAAACTGGGCTCAGCAAGCACAAGCTACCACAGTGTGTTCATGTCTTGTCTCTCTTTTAGATCAGGGACCAGCACAAAATGCTGTAGCCAAGCCTTCTTTCTCCAAAAGACTTAAGAGACAGCAGCATTCAGCCAAAGGCCAAGTGATGGGACAATGCATTATGAAATTAGGCTGAATTGTGTGCTCTAAACACTATTACAGCAGATAGAACCACAATTTAGAGAAGATAGTTTAAAAGAAGAGTTTCTTTAAACACCTGGGCCTTTATTTAAAGGTTTAGTGATTTTGGTGCACAACTTGAGACACTTTGAAGGACTTCAAAGTAGGCTCTCAGCAGTGCTGAAAATAGGCATCCACCAGCTGTTGTAAGAGACAAGGTCCATTGCAAACAAAGTACAATCTCATTTTCCACAACCTTTCCTAGAGTAGAAGATGACCTACTTATCACCTTGTGGACTTTTAAAATACCAACAGCATATGAAGCCTGAGTGCACAGCCTGGATCCCATAAAATCTCTGGAGCACATGAAAGCAATGGGGAGAATTGACATCTCCCTCTCAAGACAAAACTGGACCTTGCTGGAATTAGTTTTTTCATCTGATCTGGAAGAAGATGCAGATGCTATTCCAGAAAGCATGACGTAATATTGCGCTGTCCCATCCTACCAGTGCCACATGAACTGCAGTGAATGGAGGTACCTTTTTTGACCTTCACAATGTCTTTCATCCAAGTTAATTAGTTTACCCTCTTTATCTGAATATATATCTGAAGGTACTGAACCCCCATGCATGCCCAGTACTGGCAGCAAATTGCTTTGATGCATACACTAGTGTCCAACTTTCAATATTCCTTTGTTTCCTGGCTGTGTGATGAACTCAAGGGATAATCAGCTTCCAGTATGGTTTTCAGAACCCTCTATGTCTCTAAATTTCATGCAGTGTCTTTTATTGTCTGTTCCTCCCCAGTCCATTCATGCTCCTGACCTGTTGCCAAACATCTGTGGACTTGAACACTGCTAATTCTTTTATCTGTGGAAATCAAGATAAATGAATACCAAGGTTTCCTACCTTGACTTGGGAATGAAAATTTTATGCAACCATGCATAAAACACTCTGGCTGAGCATCAGCTCCTTCTGCTTTAGATAAGACAATCTAAATTCAAATTGTTACTTCAAATGCAAGTGCACTGTAAGTCACTTCCTTATGTAAAGGCATGTTACTCCCCCTGGAAGCCTGCACAGCCTGATTTAATATGCAGCATACTCTGAAGAGCTACTGCTGCTGAGCTGTCCTGTGGTTTTAAAGTTCAGGTTTTAAATTCAGCCTGGAAATCCATCTGAGGCATGCCAGTTTTTAGAAGTAATTTTAAAAGCAAAGATGCATTTTGGCCCAATCACCACAGTCAAACTATACCTCCCACCCTTTACTATGTTCCATTCTGCTCTTGTTTCTGAATCAGGAGCTACCCATCAACACAGAATTAGTTACAGTTTCTACATAGATATTGAAACCAGGCAGTTAAACATAGTCTTAAACTACCCTCCATGAGTGTACTGAGTAAACAAATTCTCACAAAATCAGAAGAAAAACTTCAATTCCTCACTGCCAATCACTTGCTCCCACAATGGCTCTTGGAAAGTAAGTTTTCTGTTATCTGTGTATTTTCTGTTTGTACAAATGCTGCATGTTCCTGGCTGCCTTTTCCTGTCTACTCTTCATTCAAATGTTGAAACTCAGCAAACATTATGCAAATATCAAAGGGTATATTTACTAAGCAAGTATTTCAAAACCAGGAATTGTCATGCACCCAGAGCCAAGTTGAAGGAAGATATGCCAGCTCCAAAAGGTACTGAAATCAACCATGCAAGAAGTGCAATATGGTCCCACCGTGACTAGATTCAGTGTTAACATTCCCAGATAACCAGAAGAAAGTAAAATCTCTGTTCTCTGTGGAAACTAGAATATAACTTTCTTGGTTTAGTTTTAGAATCATAGAATAGTTAGGGTTGGAAAGGACCTTAAGATCATCTAGTTCCAAGGTCAGTGCCATGGGCAGGGACACCTTACACTCTCTTACTAAAAGTGTTGAAGGCCACAGAAATTATCAGAGGGCTGGAGCACTCCTGCTCTGGAGCCAGGCTGAGGGAGCTGGGCTTGTTCAGCCTGAAAAAAAGAAGGCTCTGGGGAGACCTCAGAGCAGCTTCCAGTGCCTAAAGGGGCTGACAAAAACATTGGAGAAAGGCTTTTGACAAGGATCTGTAGGGACAGGACAAGTGGGAACGGTTTTAAGCTGAAAGAGGGTATATTTAGGTTAGCTATAAGGAAGAAATTCTTCCCTATGAGGGTGGTGAGACAGTGGTACAGGTTGCTCAAAGAAGCAGCTCCCATCCCTGGCAGTGGTCAAGGCCAGGTTGGATGGGCTTGGAGCAACCTGGTCTAGTGGAAGGTGTCCCTGTCTGTGGCAGGGAGCTGGAACTTAAGCTAAGCTTAAAGGTCAAATCCAAACCAGTCTGCATCTTCTGACAGAGAAAAAGGAGACTACAGATCCTCTGGTGTGTAGATATTAAATCCCTTCTGCTCCCTTTCAGTGGCGCTGACTAGTTTCCAGTGCTCATTTTTGATTACTAATGGATTGCATGATGTCCCCTGGTATTTACCTTACAAGGCTGAAATCCTGTTTGCTCATATCAGCATTATCTTCTGGAATATTGCGAGCCAAGATGCCTAGTTACAAAAAAAGTGTATCTTAATTGAAAAATAATTAAATCATAATAATTTATTTAATTCAACATCTTCCTTCAGACTGTGCTTTTCTTCAGAGATTTTCTATCACAGATTTTCTGATTCTAGTTCAGACAACAGTCCTCAGCCCCCACATCCATCCAAGAGAGGACACAGGATAAACCCACACTGCTTAGGACTAAGGAGTATTACAGCATGCAGAAATCACCGAGTAAAGACCCTGCTGTCATGCTCCTTATGCTGCACACCAGATTCATCCACAGGTTAAATTCCATGGAGCTTCTCTGCCCAAACAGCTCTGAAATTGACTCTGCAAAGAATGTGCAAAGGCACTTACAGAGAAGCCCTGCTACTTATAGCCCTGGGGAGGAAAAGCTCTGCTAACTGCATAGATGCCAGCATAGCAACAGAGGAAGTAATTCAGCCACCGTGCACTTCTTCACCCCATGCTTTTCACCTCTCCCTTCTATCCCTAGAGCAAATCTGTTCTCATTATTCCTCACAGACCTTAAAAAATAAAGGCATCTGTCCGCCCTTCTTCCCACCCTCAATTCTCTTTTAGACTGAAAAGAGATTAGCAGCAACATACCAGCATGGACTGCAGGATGAAGCGTTTTCACACGTCCACCTAACATCTCAGGGAACCCTGTCAGGTCCGAAACATCTCTGTTCAATGAGAAAAAATAGCATGTTAATACATGTGCCATTCTGACTTTATCTATAGGTTGAATACTTATTATTCCCACTGGGACAGTAATCTAGATCTACTGGCAATGTTGGCTTTACTGGAAGGACATTTAAAAGCTAGGAGTTTTGAAGGCTGTGAGGAGGTGAAATAAACCTAACTTTCTTTTGGTCTATTTGTAAAAAAAAAGATAGATCACCAGGTTTACATCAATGACAGAGGGAGTTTAGAGAGAAAACAAATGCACGATTCCTCTAAACTTCAGTATTTTGTATCTTGTTAAGAACACAACATATGGAAGGTGTATTCCCAAACGCCAGGAAAAACCTGTGCTGAGGGATAGGCTATGATGCATCCTTCTTGCAGAAGGTTGGGAAATAGTTCTGAGTGAGGCATTAAGACACATCTGGTTGTTTTTATTATGGCTGGCATCTGTCAACTAGTTTGCAAAATGCTTCTAGGTATAGAAGGATTAGAGGGAAAAGCCAAAACGTTGGTTTCATGCTCACTTTTCACAAATGCTGATCTTGTGCAAAAGCTACATCTGACAGAAGACAGAAAGGACACAGCTTTCAAATAGTGACCCAAACAAAAGAATTGCATAGGTTTCACTACACACACACCCCCCGCCCTGCCAAAGGGGCAACAACTGCTTTTCCCATGAATGGAAATAAAGCTAATGGGTCACACTAAGCAGTAATTTCTCAAAAACACTGAAATACCCCAGATAAGCAAATCCCAACTCAGCATGGATTATAGAGAGAACCAGAAAATGCAATACGTCAGTACTCTGCTTTCCAACTTAGCCAAAACATTAAAGTTTCACCCCTCCCTGTGACTGTTCATGATGGTAAAGGAACAGCAAATTGGAAAGGGCAAATGTGACCATTCTTTGCTTCAGGCTTCACTGATAGCACAGCCAAGCAAAGAAGTTGGAGGGACATAAGTGAGTTTGGCTGAAGCTGATTTTTAATCACAGCATGGCAGAAACTATAACAAATTTCCCCAGAACCATGGGCCAAAACATGCCCTTTCTGCAACAGTGGGTGCACAACACCTGAAGGCTCTACCCAAAAAGTTGACCACGGTGCTGGGAAAATTACATGTAATAAATCCTTATTTTGTAACAAATGTTGAAGCTCCAATGAGTTTCAACATATTCTGACACATGTCAGCCCCGTCCAAGGACCAGGCAAACATCACCAGGCCCTGAAGAGCAGCACTAGGGACAGATTATGAATGTCGAGAGAAATGACTGTCTCATGGGGGAAAAAGCCAGCTCAAGACAGGCAAGGCACCATCTCCCAGTAGCTTTCTGTGTGCTATCCTGCACAGTAACACTCTTTGGCCTCAGTCAACCAACTGCTGGTCAAGGTGGTTCTGAAGTTTGCCTTAGGAAAGGGGGTTTTTGTGTGGAGGGAAGGGAAGACTTGTCTTCAGAGCAATTTTCCTTACAAATGGAGAAAATTTAAGCAACCTCAGGGCCCAAATGAGCATGTTTTGTGGAGATATCTATAGGAAAATGTCTGTACCTGACAGGCAAGCCAGCATCTCTCAGGGATTTGGCTGTTCCTCCAGAGGCGATCAAACCCAGGCCAAGAACATTCAGACTCTTTGCAAATTCCACCAGGCTGGTCTTATCAGAGACGCTGAGCAAAGCTAACAGGTGGGAAAGGCACAAATATTGTGGGGTTAAAGGGGGAGCAGAGGAAGCAAACAACAGGATTAAGAGTCGGGAGCCTTTGCAAGCTCTGTAACTTGGGAATCTTCTCCGATGTGAGTCATCGGGAATCAGGAGCTGACCGCCAGCCCCTCACACACCACAGCGGAGGAGCCCCTTCCACAGACGAGGCGCCTGCCTCAGGGCGAAAGCGCTGGTGCCGGTCCCTCACCGCCGGCCGCTGCCCCCTCTCCTCCCCACACAGCGGCGGCCGCCGATCAGCTCCCATCAGCCAAGGTACAACCAACCCAAAAGCAAAAGGAGCGGCCCCGCAACCCCTCAGGGACCAGGACCTACTGAGTTAGAAGCGACAACCCCGCTCCCAGACGAGCGGCACCGGGCCGCCCCTCGCCTTCCGGGGCTACCCTGTTCGACTACCCCGGGGGATTACGCCTCGGCCCAGCGGGAGAGCAGCTTCCCCTCACCCCCAACCCTCCCCGGCTGCTCCAAGTGCCGCGGGCGGGCGCTCGCGGTTCACTCTGGGCAGCCAAGGCCTCGGCGGCCCCGCGTTACCGAGCTGCTGCCGGGCGGCCATGGCGCCGTCGGTGGGTGCGCGCTGGTGGCGGCGGAGAGAAGAACGAGCGGCGGCGGCCCGGCGGAATTTGGGAGCCGCTGCACCGGGGGCGGGAGCACTGTGTGTGGGGGGCTGGTCCCGGATGGGGCGGGGAGTGGAGGGGAGGCGGTGGGGGGTGTGTGGGGTCCGTTATGGTGCCAGTGACCGGGCAGGCTCCAGGTGCCCCTTGTGTGCTCTGGGCGTGAGAGAAAGGCGCGGGCGGGAAGGCGGAGCTGTGGTGAGGAGGGGGAGCCCGTCATAGTGGGGAACGCCGGAGGGCAGCCCTCTGCCTGCCCCGCCTGGGCTGCCCATGGCCGTGGCCCTGGGCACCAGGGCCCCGCTGGGACAGGGAACGGGCTGCTAGTGCGGTACAAGCATACAAGTTCTCCTTGAGAGGCACAGTTTAGTGTGAGGTGTCCCTGCTTATGGCAGGGGGATTGGAACTGGATGATCTAAAGGTCCTTTCCAGCCCTGACTCTTCAGCGACAGGAAGCCCAGCTTACTCCGCTGGTGCAGATGAGGTGTAGGTGAGGCAATGCCTCGTTGCAGTAAGGATAGTTTTTCACAGAAATTCTTCTTCGAATTTCATCTGTGGAAAATCCACTTGGAGATCTTACAACCTAGTGAGGAGCCGGGATGAAGACAAAACACTTGTTTACCAAGTCCGAGGTAAAAAAAAATAAGCCTTCAAACAGGAAAACGGTTCTTCTCTTCCCTTGCTTTTTTAATTTTCCTATATAAATGAGTTAATGGGAGGTGCTTTTGTTCCCCACAGGCCTCCAAATGTTCTGGAACTCTTTGCAAAAGAGTTTCTTCTTGTTCTCAGTTTAGCTTGCAGTTGGCAGGTAGTGCTGACAGAACATGTTGGGTTTAACACCGATGGTTAAAATCCCTGCTGTGCCACTGTCCGACAGGGTTAAACTGCAGCAGCGGGACAGCAGCAACCCCTGCGGCTTCACAGGTAGAGAGCTCTGGAGTTAATTTGCAACACAACCCCTGCCCTTCACAGGGTGCCCAGAGAAGCTGTGGCTGCCCCATCCCTGGCAGAGTTCAAGGCCAGGTTGGACACAGGGGCTTGGAGCAACCTGCAGGTGTCCCTGCCCGTGGCAGTGGTTAGAGCTGGATTTGCTCTAAAGTCCATTCCGACTCAAACCATTCCATGCTTGATTCACCGTGCTAGTGTTTGCACAAGGCTTCTCCATGCTTGTCCTTCAGCAGCATGCACTCAGTGCTGCCATTCCCAGCCAGTAGCATTGCCCAGCAAAACAGCGAACATGTTGAAGGTGTCAGGTCCAGCTGGTTGCTTTTGTGTAACATGTAACATGTCAGTGATGAGTATCTGGAGGAGTGGGGTCTGGTATATGGGGTTTAATCGGGTCTTTAGGCAATAAAACCAGCATGGGCAGACCCCTAAGACGTCCCCACATAAATCTTACATGGTTTTCATTGTTCATGTGTGTAGTCACAGCACACTTGAAGCTTCCTCAGCAGGCAGACTGCATTAGGCTCTCCACTTTCATTTAGAAAAAGAATAAATGCTTGGAAGTTTCTAGATCTTGTAGACCAGAAGCTGGGAAGTGCAAAACAAGTGCAACTGCAAGGCCCAGAAAGTTGGCTGCTTTGATTTGTGAATCTCTGTGGGCTTGGGCAGTATTGTCTGTGTAAGAAAGAGTCAAGCAAGAAATACTAAACACACTGAATAAAGCCAGTATATGTATTACTCTTAGTAGCAGCTACTGACAAGCAGTAATAAATTACTGTGCAGAAGTGTGGCTGGGGCTAGATGAAATGGTAAGCGGTACATGAGCACTATCATTATGAAAATACACACCTTTGAGAGAATAAAAGTTGTACAAGGAGTACAGGTCTGTGCAGCTAAGGTGGGCTTTGGGGATGATTAAAGTATGTGAAAATGAAAAATTCAACTGAGCCCTGCATATTTATCCAGGGTTGGAGAGGAATTGTGTATTCTGGTGCCTACAGATGAGGAGCAGCACTTGGGAAGCCGTGTGTTTTGTGCTGCTGCAGGAGCTGCATGCTAGTGGGTGGCCCTGTCAGCCTGTGAAGAGAACAGGGCTGCTGGTGCTTTCAGGCAGTGGGAGGGACGTTACCAGCACAAATAATTGCATTTTCTTTTTTGGCTCATCCAGCAGTTTGCTGTCCCTTAGCACATGAGACAAGGTTTCTGTTTGCACAGAGGCTTCCGTGGCAGGAGGGTGGTTTGGGTTTACCCTGTGGCCTCTCTTGGATTGCTGGTCAAGAAGGGGCGTTCTGGCTGTATACTAGAGGGACGTGTGGATTTGGATCTGACAGATAGCTCCTGGCTTTGGGATGGCTACACAGGGAAAGCAAACAGTCTGCCTCCTCAAACGTTTAGTTTTGCTTTATAGAGCTTAACTGATTAACTGGTTTGGTGATGGTTAGAGGATGTTCAAATATCCTGTGCTCTGCTCATATGTGATCGTTATTCAGTAGGAATGAGGTGTCACTGAAGGTTTTGTCCTGGTGTTTCAAAGCATTGCAGAAGTTCATCTGGAGCCAAAAATACAGTAATATCATATTGGAAATAATGGGAAGAGGTAAATACTGGAATTACCAAAATCACATTAAAGTTATTGCTAAATTTTACTAGGGGCCTATATCCAAGCAAGAAAAATCAGGCTTAATTAGCAATGTACTCTGCTGTGTTAATAAGGAAAAGTAAAAAGTAAAAATAAGCTGAATAGAGACATACAGAAGGGATGACATTCCTGGTTTTGTCGTTGTTAGGACAATACCCTAGGTAGCCTTCTCTTGAGGCTGCAAGGAGTAATAACAATGCTTTGTAGCTTGGCTCCGAGTCACTCCAAGTTCTTTGTTGATTTTCTTTCCATGTAGCACACCAAGAGGAGCGTAGAAAAAAACAGGTTAATTTGGCTGTGTTTTCATTTGTTAGGGTAGGAATCCAGCTAATCCTGCAGCTGCCTGGGGGCTAGCAGTGGGGGGCAGCGAATCAAGGAGATCCAGCCAAAATTTAGGAAATCAAAATGGAAGTCCTTTGTAGGTCTGGTTTGGAGCAGCCCTGACTTCAGAAATGAGGTGCCATAGGTGGTGAGTGTTCCAGCAGTGGTGTGATCTGGATCTGCTCTACTCCAGTAAATGTGTCTCATTGCAGATATTTAAATAGGAAGCAATAAAGTGTAGGTGGAGAAGATGTTACATTGACAAGGGGCACTGCTGTCACCTGCATTGTTCAGGATGCTGTTTGCCAGACACTGGGCCTCAATTTCTCAAGTCTTACAGAGTCCACAGTTTTGCAAGCACTTGTATATACCCCTATACTCAGTTTTATGAGATTACTTACTACAGAGTTGAGTACTCCTGAAGGAGCATGCTCAAGCAGGTTTCAAATGCCCTGTCTCAAGTGTTACACAACAGTAGAGATGGAAGTGGAATTTAATACAGGCTATTTCTCAATGGTTAGTGCTATATTCAGTCTTCTGGTTTATCTGCCTTTTTGTTTCCAAGGTTCACGAGAACTGCAGGGTGAAATCTTTTTGGTGTATTCCAGAAGAAAAAGAGCTACTAAGTATTGCTCTGTTGAACCTTGTTTGAACATTACATCACATTGCCCATACCACTTGCCACCAGTTACCAAATGTCTGAGGTAGCCTCAGCAGCTGAGCTCATGAGCAGGCTAGCCGGGAGTATTCCACAATAACTGAGAGACTCAAGAGCTCTTTTGGATTTTGAGTTACTTTCTCAAACCTTATCATCTTAGAGCAGCTTTTGCTTTACTGTGTTCCTTGGAGGTCCTATTTAAATCACATCCCTGAGGCTGGAATTCTATCTGTCAGCTGTACTTGTAAATCCATGATCAGGGCCTGCATGGCTGCAAAGATGGTGACTGGCATCCTAGCTAAAGTTAAGAGACACCGAAAAGCTTTTTGTGTACAACTTGACCTGGAGTTTGAAGTTTACATCCCCTCTTCAAGCACCAACATAACTGGTCAAATTTCCCAAAGCATTGATATCAATGTCTAATGCTTTTCCTGTGAAAGAAGCCATTTCCTTGTAATAGAATAAATATTACAACTTTCAAACTGAGTTATTCTCCTAATGCTCTGGATTATGAATGAGACCGAAAGATGCATAAACTGAGCAACAGTTTATTTTCTGAATGTTCCTGTTCCTTTCCTCACAGAGGTGTGTTCCTATCCAAGCATAGAAAGGGTAATAAAATGGAAAGGAAAGAAATAGTTTCTTCGGTTGTTGAATTGTTATCTAGTCTACTATATGAAATTCCCATGCAAAATGAATCTGAGAGGTCCAAGGAGGTGATCCTGCCCCTCTCCTCTGCTCTCGTGAGACCTCACCTGGAGCAGAGTGTGCAGTTGTGGTGTCCTCAACATCAAAAGGACATGGAGCTGTTGGAACAAGTGCGGAGGAGGCCACGAGGATGATCGGGGGACTGGAGCATCTCCCGTATAAAGACAGGCTGGGGAAGTTGGGGCTGTTGAGCCTGGGGAAGAGAAGGCTGCGTGGAGACCTCCTAGCAGCCTCCCAGTATCTGAAGGGGGACAGTAGCGATGCTGGGGAGGGACTCTTCATTAGGGACTGCAGTGACAGGACAAGGGGTAACGGGTTCAAAGTTAACCAGGGGAAGTCAAATTGGATCTGAGGAAGAAATTCTTTGTTGTGAGGGTGGTGAGGCTCTGGAATGGGTTGCACAGGGAAGTTTTGTATGCTCCCTCCCTGGNTTGGATCTGAAAATTCTTTGTTGTGAGGGTGGTGAGGCTCTGGAATGGGTTGCACAGGGAAGTTTTGTATGCTCCCTCCCTGGTGGTGTTGAAGGGCAGGCTGGACAGAGCCTTGGGTGCCATGGTTTAGTGTGAGGTGTCCCTTCCCATGTCTGCCCACTTGTCTG